>WYDI02026669.1:0-49630 GCA_009867235.2 Psittacus erithacus | reverse complement strand
GCAGCAGTGGTTTGTGTTATACCTTAGTTACTGGGCTGTTCTTATCTCAACCCGTGGGAGTTACATTCTTTCGATTCACCTCCCCATCCCTCCAGGAGCAGGGGGAGGAAGTGGGGGAGTGATCAAGAGGCTGCGTGGTTCTGGGCTGCCGGCTGGGCTTAAACCACAACAGGCAGTGAGTCTGAACAGACTGCCTGGCCAAGTGCCAATAAAATAGCTAGTATCACATTCTAATACGGCTGCAGTTATTTTCTGGTATTTCACGATTCAGTCATCTGAAGACCTGATATTCCCAGTAGACGCTGATTATCCAAATGTTTTGCTTCTCTTTCCTGACATGCTTACTGTATTGCAATTCATTTGAGTGGCAGTTTCCAAGTGACTGAATTTTGAGGTTTTCCATGTCCAGAGACTGTTTTTTTGGCATGAGCAGAAATGGCAACATAAAGGTTAAGCAAATGAAAATAGAATAAATTTGCAGTAAAAGGCCACACATTGCATCTGGTGTTACACAGAGTGGATTCATTATCCCAGATTCCTTGCTGCTTGGCATTAGTATCCTTGACAAGCCTAACCAGATTGACTTGGCAACGTGCCATGTGAATAGATGGCCTGAAGTGCAGTTATCCAGATGTACAGTGGATACAA
The DNA here is from genome assembly GCA_009867235.2 of Psittacus erithacus. Taxonomy (NCBI): domain Eukaryota; kingdom Metazoa; phylum Chordata; class Aves; order Psittaciformes; family Psittacidae; genus Psittacus; species Psittacus erithacus. The sequence continues at coordinate 48,982 of WYDI02026669.1, read as the reverse complement.
AAGATTTAGTAAGAGCTAAATTAGCTCTGCATTGTGGCATATTGCAAATGCTAATATATTGCAACAGCAGAGGAGAAAACAGCAGAGATGAACCTCATGCGGCTGTAGACAGCAATTTAACTCTGCCTAAAAGACAAGAGAAGCTAGAGCACCTAGTAATAGGAGATGAAGCAAGCACCTTACTAATGAACAGACACCAGTGAAAATGGCATGACTGAGAGCAGTCAGCTTACATGTTCCACACCATCACAGTGCAACCCTCTGAAGAGAATGTGATATGTCACATGAAGATTACTACAGGTCTAACAGCTTAGTTGACAGGAAATTATTAATGAATGCAAGCTACAGAACTGTCATTTTCAGCTGCACGCTACTTTCTTCAGAAGCAAGCCGAGAGTGTGGCACCCTGGAGTGCTGGCTGCCAGACAGCTGAGGCCCAGCTTTGTTTCCAGCCCCCTGGACAAATATAAGGGAAACAGTCTTACTGCCTTCGACTGCCCAAATATTCTTAGCAATTTTTATTGTTTAGGACTACTGTGCCAGGATTTCTTACTTGTAACATCTGACTTGCCAAGCAGGCACAATTTTAATAAAAGAGGAAGTACAGTAACTGTAAGGCTATCACCATGGTCATGTTTGAGATGACAAAGGTTTACATTTAGTACTCCAGGAAAGAGTATTTCCATAGATCAGCAGGAGGGCTTTCTCTTCCAAACACTAAGGGGTCATTTGGATAGTTTATAAAAATCTTATTTAACCCAGCAGATACTGACAGTTTTGCCCAATGGTAACATTTGGGTCATTCATTTGTCTACTTAAAAGCCTGGTTTTCCTTACCAGCTCTTCTGCAGAACATTAAAAAAAATATTCTACCAAAAGCAATCTCTCAAACAGCTTGAGCATGTAAAAATGCAAATTTCTGGTTAACTGTTGTGAATATAGTAGTATAAATGTAATTTTAGATTCAACCACTGGCACAATTCTTCCCACCACCAGAAAACTTAAAACATCACATGCTAATTTTTACTCTGTTATAACCAATCCATTAACCACCATGAAGCCCCTCTGGGGATACACCAAGCGCCAACACCATATGAACAATAGCTCCTCCTTCCTTTTATTTATGGATGCCAGCCTTGCCAGACCAGCTTCATATTGACTGGTCTATTTTCTAGCTGGGAGGCAGGCCAAGGGGGGAATAAAACCCACTGGTTTCAGCTTTAAACTAACTGTCTAGATGGGATACATCTCATCTGCAGCCTCATCATTACAAGGCTCAGACATCTTATACTTCAGGAACTTTCTAACTTCATAGAACTGCCCAATAAAATTTTAACATTTTCATCACGTTCTTTCTGCTTGATCACCAGTCTCTCTCCTCTATAGGTTTTCACCTCCTAGGCTGAAAAAAATGCCCCCTTCCCTCCACCCCCCCAAAAAATCTGAGCTTTCTACTTGCTGTAGGGGACTTACTTGAGAGTCATGCACAACCTGGCTTCTATATCCTGCTAGAGCTCTCCAACAAATCAAAACATTTTTGTTTTATAGTGAATGTTATTATGGTGCCTCTCTGATCTTCAGGGTATACCTGGCTGCTTCACTTTAAAGCATGAGTTGGAAGCCTATACATTAACTCCATGGGGTTGAGCACAACCCCACTGATGTAATGGTCTCTTATAGTATTAATGTTTTCTTCATTTATCATTTTCACATATTAACTTTCAGGATAGAGTTGTCTCTCATTACAAAGACTTCTTGAAGTCATCTTTTTTTGCCTTTCCTAACAACTCAAAGAAGCCATTTTTTGACAAGAGCCATCTGTCAGTAATAATTTTGACTCCTGGAAAATATTTTGGATACATGAGTATGTTTTGCTTGAATCCAATATGCTTAATGCCATACTGTCACTCATGCTGAGAGCATCACAAGAGAAGACAATGACTAATTTCAGTAACTGGCTTTTCTGCTCTGTCCCAGAACACAGAAGGACACCACCAAAATAGTTCAGATGCCTCCGAAGCATCAAGTGAATTTACTGATACTTTCATGACTTAATATCAACACTCCAACTTAAGCATGAACTTCTGTTTGTGTGTTTTTAAGTGCACAGCAGCAAGGTCATATTAGTGATTTAGTCAATTAAAGTGACTCACAAATCATCATGCTCTCTCAGACTGACTAATTTGAGTTCTATTTTGATCCTTAAAATCAAAAACATGGGGTTTTTTTCCCCCCTGATTTAAGAGTATGAACAGAGTTAAGACCCACATCAACAACCATTAGCTGTGGTGGGAACCTGGCTCAAGCTTATATCAAAAATCTGTGGTAAATGAGGAGTTCAAACTATTGTTCTCCTTGGTCCCAGAGAAGGGTATTAACCACTTGCTACAACTGTGTCCTACCCAACGGGCACGTAGTAAGCTATCAGAGCATAATCTGTTTTTTCTTTACATAGTCACTTAAATAGTACAGGGCAAATAGAATCATAGAATGGTTAGGATTGGAAAGGACCTTAAGATCATCTAGTTCCAACCCCCCTGCCATGGGCAGGGACACCTCCCACTAAACCATGGCACCCAAGGCTCTGTCCAACCTGGCCTTGAGCACTGCCAAGGACGGAGCATTCACAACTTCCTCGGGCAACCCATTGCAGTGCCTCACCACCCTCACAGTAAAGAACTTCTTCCTTACATCTAACCTGAACTTCCTCTATTTAAGCTTAAAGCCATTACCCCTTGTCCTATTGCTGCACTCCCTGATGCAGAGTCCCTCCCCAGCATCCTCATAGGCCCGCGCGGAACGCCACAACCACACAACCTCCCCGGCTGCAAACACCCACTCCCGCCACCCACTGGGCCCTCGCTCCGGCCACCACCGAACCACAGCGAGAGCGGGCTGGGGCTTCCCGGCGCACCGGCTTCCCCACCTGTTCCCCTCGAGGGGTCGCGGCCCCCGGCGCAGCCCCGGCCTACCCGTCACGGCGGGGCTTAGCCCGCGCGGGCCCCCATGGTGCGACGCGGTACCAGACGAGACGATGACAGAACGCGATGCGCACCCCCCGCAGGCCACCGCCGCTCCGACCGCCCTCCCGGCACGACGGCGCTCTTCCGCTGACGAGCGACGCCCACCCAATAGACGATGGCAATGGTGGAAGGAATGAGGGTGTTTCCGATGACGTCGGGGGAGCGCCGGAAGCGGCGGGAGAGGTGCGGCGCTAGTGAGGGGAGCTGCGTGCCGCGCCGCGCCGCGCCGCGGGAGGGAGAGGCGGGTGAGCGGGGTGCCGGGGTCGCGGTCCGTGCTCGTTGCTGCGGAGCTGCTGCCTGACCTGCTTCTTTCGCGGAGTGAGCGTGACACTTTGCTGTGCTCAGCGTGGGCCCCCGGCCCCTGGCAGCGGTTTGCCGCCCGGCTGCCCTGTGAGGCGTTGCGGGGCGCCCCGGGGGCCTGTTCCTCCCTGGTCCCCGCTGTCGCGCTGCGGACACGTGCTCGGGTGGTCGCAGAAGCGTCGGTAAGGCCGCTCCTGGGGCGGGAAGGGCGGCCCCGAGGGACCTTCGGAAGCTGCGCCCGGCTGCCCGCCCTGGTTCCTTATTCCCCTGGGTTTCTGGGAAGGCTGGGAGCGTGGAAGTGGCGGGACGGGAACGGGGGTGGGGAGGAAAACCGCCCAGTGGCGGGGGCTGCTGCGTGCCAACGGGAATGGCTTTTGTAAACGTTATCTTTTCACCCTTTTTTAAACCCACAAGTGACTTTGGTTTTCAGTTTAATTTGTGGTTTTGTTTTAAAGGGAAGGATGATCCCACTTATGTGTACGCCTGAGAGTTAATTTAAACTTTAATAACTGGTAACGAATGTTTGGAGGCTGCATAAACCACGTTGTAAATGCTTCCATTGAGGTGTCTTGTGGGTATGATGGTGCAGCATCAGTGTCTTTATGCTTCTAGAAGTATAAAAAAGACATAAATGTGTCACTCAGCTGATTTCCTTAGAACTACTAGAATAAGTCTTTACACTTAGCTTAACAACGGGGTGCCTGTAGTAGACTTAAAGCCTTTATTAGTATTTAAGCAGTGTGCTTTCCATGGTTCTTCATTCTCATCCACATTTCTCTTTGCCATGCATTAGTGTTTTCATGGGTAGTCTTAATAATTCTTTGTCTGAGGTGTCTGGGACTTCAAGGGAGCAAAGTCTCTGTCAGAACAACACAAAAGGACGTGGAAACTGACCGTATCTGTGCAAGCAGTGAGTAGAGTTTAATACTATGATTTGGGTGAAATTTCAGAGTTGGTTGGTACTTCCAAGGGTAAATGTAGAAAGCATTGCAGTTTTGACCTGTCATGGCAACAGTATGGTGAGCTGACATATTTTGTTGTCAAAATATTTGTGCCGCAAGATGGAAAGTCACGTTGGAGGCAGTGATCCATGCAGCTGTTTGCATTGACATTGCTAGCGTAGCAGTGCTGTTGCAGCCTGGTAGAATATTCTTTTGGTAGCATTGACACTGATGAAGGATGGGATGTTGGTAACTGCAGGTGTTCAGGTGAAGATAAGCACTAATACATCAGTCATTGTATTAATATAACCCCCAGCTCATTGCCTCCATTCCTTTTGCTTCCAGTGATATATTAGAATGATGTGGTAAGAACACTGAACCAGTGAGGTTGTAAATCCTCATCAGAGTGCTGCTGCTGATAATTTCACCCAGTTTACACATTTCTGGCTTTTTTCCCCTTTTGAGGTGGGAGTTAATTTGACTTTTGTGGTCAGTGCTTCTTTCAATATTTTTTTCCTTTTTTCTCCTTTTTTTTTTTTCTTATTTTAAGTCAAATTATTGTGAACAGGTCAGGAAAGAGTGGGAAAAAAAGCCTCTTCCTTTAAGCTGTTTCATATCTAGGTTGCATACACCTAGATTTGTTGCAGTCATGCTTCTAATTGCTTTTGGAAATCTTACAGCCTAACATTTGTTATTAGAAAGAGATGGACTCTCTTTGTATTCCTGTTTTTTTTTTCAGTGCCCCTCTCAGAGTATTTTATGTACTGCCATGGTGGATTTCTCCCTTTGCTCTTACACTTCTGCTTTCTCATCTTACCAATAGAGGAGTATGTCTGTTCAGTGTTTTCTGCCTGTCCCAAGTGTGGAGGGAGGAAAAAGTTACTTTTTTGTTCCTCCAGACTCAGTTTTGTGTCTTGCTTCCTGTCTGTCTAAGAGATTCTGGGATATCTTTGAAGCATTATTAAACAGAGATTCTAATTGTTGGAAGAAAAAGTGTTTTCTGCCTTTGTCCTCAAAGCAGCAACTGTTGCAAAATTATCCATGATATTTCTAAGAAGTTGCAATTCTCTGAGCATCTCTCCTAGGCCTTACTCATAGAAAAGCATCTGAGCTTTTCAAAGTGAAGGAGACAGAGCTGGCCCACATTTGTCAAACTAACAATATAAAACCCGGTATGTCCCAGTAGCATCAGAGATATGGCAGCTGTCTGCCCATACATTTAGAGCACAGCATTGGTTTTACGCTTTGTTCACGCATGGCAAGATGTGAACATCTGGATTAGAAAGCTGAATGGTTTTGAAACAAAAACATAGGTCTGCAGAAGGCTGATAGCGCACACTAGAAAATTGTGAATCCTGGAGAAGTATCTGTTTCTGGACATGATGAAAATTGATGTCTTGAGTAAGTGTAAACAGACAAGAGGTGTCCCTGTCCATGGCAGGGGGGGTTGGAAGTAGGTAATCTTAAGGTCCTTTCCAGCCCTAACTATTCTATGATTCAAAGACTTGTGAACAAAATATTGCAGAATAGTGGAGTGCTTTTCCCAATGTGTCAGATTTTTCTTTAGTATATATTATTTAGGAAACAAAACTAAAAAATGATTGATAGATAAAGAAGACCTAGTTGTGCAAAGAATCTGAAGTTTGAATGACCCATGTAATCTGCTTGATGAAGAAACCATTTTTTGTATTACATCAGTTACAGAGCACAGAACAAGATATAGTAGTGAGATAATCAGAGTAAAGTCATTCTTGGCAGCTGGCCGCAGTGGAGTAGCTTGTACTATGTTAATAGATCGGCTTCTGCATACGCTGGGGTGTCTTTATTTGAGGAAAATAAAGACCTAGCTTCAGGGAAAACCACCATCTCTGATTAAAAAATAGGAAAAGGTTGTTTAAATTAATGTAGCAAGTGATTATATGTCACTATATTAAAGAAATATCAACTATCTTTGCTGTGTATACTAATAGAAAATAGTCAATATGAGTGACAATGGTGTCAGGTGTGAAACAAAAATGTAATGTTTTTTAATCATTATTGTAAACCAACTTTTTACTGTGGGAATGGATGGATGTGAATACAGCATAGTAAACTTGAGGTTTGATTTCTTGAAACCTTGTTAATGGAACCTTCTCATATTAATCCTAGGAGTTCAGTCTTTTCATTGTTATTAAGGCTGGGTTAGGTCACACCATTTAAGAAATTGATTTTTTTTTTTTTCCTTAGAAACAGATTTAATGTGCTCAGGATCCTGGGAAATGCATGTTCTTCTGTTGTGTTTTTTCTTTCTTTTGGTATTTTCAAATGCATCCTTACTTTATGTCGTTGGTCCCTGTCTGTTTAGTTTCCTCCTACTTTTTTTTCCTTACCAGCATTTGGAGCAGTATACTTGATGGTTGATTCTCTTTGATTAATTTTCTTCATTTCTCTCCTCTCAATGCAAAGTATTCTCACTTGTGATATTTTTTTTTTCCACCTCCATGCTTTCTACTTGTCTGTGCAATTGTGATTATTTTTCCTCAGTCTGTTGACTTTTCTGATAGCGTATCTCTACTTTTTCTGCAGCTTATGTTTTTGTTTTGTCAAAATACTGGTGATAATTTGTGCTAGTTTCAGTGAGGTGCGTCAACAGTGATAAAAATGGGAGTATTTGCTATGCTTTTTTCCAGCCTTGCTGCCTGATAACGTAACAGAGCGTGTGCGTGAATGCCAGTGCCTGGTGCCTGCTGCTGGTGGTGTGTGTTGGGATGTTGGAGGTGGCTTGACTGACAGAGCAGCAGGATGTGGAAGCTTGTACTCACTTCAGTGGCACTTACCTGACGTGTGTTGCTTTTTGAATATTGTAGTCAATTAACTATTTCAAGTAGCTGCTGCAGGCAGCAGGGCATGGACACTACTGTATATATCAAAAATGCCAAAAAAACCCCACTTGAAAACCTTATCTGAATCCAGCTTTGGATATTTGCTGTTGGTCTAAGAACTGAGTGAGGCTGGCCCTCAGGTACCAGTGTCTGTGGGCATATGAGAGATGGGTGGGCTCCTGGGGAGGCTCAGGTGCTCTCCAGCCCTGAGCAGGGATGGACAGAAGGAATGGTCCACCTTGGGGCAAGGCTTGGGCATGAGGGACCAGTGGCAAAGCATTTTGAGAAGGAGCACATGATTCTGTGCCAACGTAATGATTTGTCTTGCTTCAGCTAATTCTGTCCCCAGCCCCTGGTACGTGTAAAACAGGAGCTTCTAGGTGCTGTTCTGGATACAAAGAAAAGAGGACGGTGGGGACAGTGTGGGAGCAGATAGAGTGATATGGGTGATATCACCCTATATCCCACATCACTTCTGGTGATATGGGAAGGAGGGCCCAGGGTTGGCCTAAGAACAGTTAATGCATGCGTAGCCCTTGATATGGATTTTTAAGGCTTTCACAAAAGCTAAATGAAAGAAGTTGAGGCATTTACTGTGAAAGTGGCAGGAAGGTGCTTTTGATGGATATGCCTGACCAACAAATATAGCAATATGAGCAGTGGTTTCAGAATTACTGGAGAGGGCAGAGCTAGCAGACCCTCTAGCTCTTATCTTGCCAAAACCAGGATCAGCCAAACTCGACTGGGGCTACATCAGAGTTGTGCGGTGTCTTGGTTATGGAACATACTTAGGTCAACACTGTTACAAAATGGAACAAAGTTTTAAGGAGATATTCTGGTTCATTTGTACCAGTGGTAGGGTCAAAATCTGTGACCATGAAGGCTTAGAACAGTTGAGGAAAGAGCTATTTCATCAGGATTTACTATTACCAAAGGAAAAGCTTTTCTTAAGTCAAACTTTTCATTAGCCTCTCATCACATGCAGCGAAGTCTTATTTTTTTTGTGCTTAATGACATTCAAAGATAGCTAAATTAATATTAAGCAAATATATTAAATATTTTTATGAGTGTGTTTAAGAAAGTAACAGTAGTTTCCGAAAGCTTTTGCTAACAAATGGAAGGAAAACTGAGACTTGAGGTAGTCACTAAAAGATGATAAAAGGGAGAGAAAACTCTGGAATTTATTAGGAAAATATTGTATCTATAACAATATGTCATGGCAAGGTTTTTGATACTGTGAGTTTAGCTGAGTAGTTCGTATTCTTTGTTAGTTGAGTGTAGTGAGTTACTCTGTACTGATTCAGACAAATCATGGGGGGCATTTGAAAGATTTTGATCTTAAATGCCTGGTTTACTTAAAAAAATGCACTTATGAATATATATGCATATTTTGCTAACTTTGGTTTCTTATTTTTTGTAGCTAACTGAATGGATATTCAGAAGCAGAGTTGCTAAAACTGACAGAAAAGTAAGTATGTGAGGGTTTTGGTTTTGGGGTTTTTTTTGCCCCCTCACAAAAATATACATCTGAGGTAGTTCTACTTCTGTTGACAGTAAATAAACCCTTGTGTCATGTTGGTTCTTAAGATCTGTAATAATATTTTTATATAACCTCATAAGTCAATATCCAGTGAGCTTTTTTTCTGTGAACGTGGATAATGTTATTTCTGCTGAATGTGCACTGCTGTTTCTTTTTCTTACTGATTATTTTTAATAGCTGAAACTACCTTTGTTGAAGGGAAACTTCAAAAAATATAGTTCTAGCAATTTCTTTCCTATTTTCAGTGATGTATAGTATATAATTTATCACCTTTTTAATAATCAGAAAGATTTCAGCTCTTCAAGTTTGTGTTGTCTAACAGAGCATGACTAGAATCTCTTATGGCAATGGTTCATTTCCACCTGTATTTAGTTACTAATCTTGACTTTGAAAGTCGCCTGTCTCTGGAAAGAGGAATTTTTGTGTTCTGCTGGCTGCCAATTTAGAACAGAAAAAATCTGCATGTGAAGAATGCATTTCATTTATGTATTTAAACCATGGAGCTTTGTACTAACTGGGTGATGTGTTGTGTTTTAACCTCTTTCCAGATGGTTGAGATGATGAAATAATTCGAAGTTATTATATTATATAAAAATGTGTTCTTCAATCTAATAAATAGGAGTTGAACTCTTTTCTAAAAAGAAGTCCTCTATTTTTAGCAGAGCAATATCAAAATTGCTATAAGGTATGTGTGTATGAATTTATATGTACACCTGGTATTTGCAATGTGCATATATTTCAATAGAGCTGTTTATAGTACCTAAGTCCTGTAATTATCCTGATTATACCGCACTAATTTCCAGTTTTTCGGTTGTTCTTGCACGTACTGTGAGTTCATTAGTTTCTGTAAATAGATAGACTCACTTTTAAAAGTGTTAATTGGAAAAATAAGTTTATGTACAGGGCTTGTGAATAATACATTATACTGAGAGAAGTCCAGGAACCTTTATTTCAATGCTTACTATCCTTTTCTCTGCTCATTATGAGTCTGGTTTTGGCTAATTGGATTTTTATTGTCTTTAGTGGCATATCGAAGAGATGAAATGTGGTCTGAAGGGCGATATGACTATGAAAGAGTTCCAAGAGAACGTCTGCCCCCAAGGATGCATCCTAATGTAAGTCTGTAGCATTTTTCTTTAGCATTATACTATACCTTTATGCCATGACTTGTACCATAAGGGCTGGATTTATGTGCATATTTAAGTTCCTAGTGTACCCCAAGATCCGTTCTTTTTTCATTCATTTAAGCCAACAATCTAGCAAATGCATTTGCACAGACATAATAGGTTGCCTACAAAATTAAACTTGTCTGTTTGGTTTTTGGATTTTTATTTTTTTTTTCAAATCTGTTGAAAATGTTGTAGAATATAAGTATTGATTTTTTTGTATGTGTAATTCTTTCTGTTATTAAACACAGGATTTTTAAGAACTTCTGAAGGACCAAAGGCCATAGTATGTTATATTTTTCCCTAGACTTTTTATTTATGTTAATACATCTTTGAAGTGCTGTGAGATGGTAGAATACCTATTTTCAGTATTGTCACTGATGCAGTTTTTATTATGATGCTTGAAGTATAGAAGGAAATGTTTATAATAAATGTTGAAAATATACCCTTGCTAAATAGTGTTTTGGAGCATTGTAAGGAAAATGCTTATCAAGAGGAGAGTTGATGGAAATCTCCTTTATAGGCATGGTGACTTCTACTGTATGTTATGCTTGTAAAAGCAACTACAGAAGCTGTGCTTGCTGTGCTGTAGTATAACTTTAGAATGCTTTCAGAAAATCTCTGTGCCAGGGTTGAGTTTTTTAGCTATTACACCTTAAATAGATCATTAAGAATACTTTTTGGTGTTTCTGTTCTCATGCTGTGCAACGTACATTTGGCAAAGTAAAATTTCAGGAACCTCTGCCTGTTTTCTGGCTTTTCTTTTAATTCTGAATGTTGAAATAATAGCACAGCTGATTTAGCATACTTTTTGGGTTCCCTCTACCATACATTCAGCTTGTTTTGGAAGCATGCCAGTGTTGGTAACTAATTACGTAGTCTTCTCTATTGAGTAGCGTATTAGTGTTTAGCTGCTCTGTGATGTTTTAAACTCTCTTTACAGGCAACAACAAAATTTCTGCATTTTCAGCAAACTGGAAATCAGATAACTTTTCATAGGGGATTTAACTGCTTTTCCAAAATATTTATCATCAGCAGTAGGACACAAGGAAAGGCAGAATATATTTTCACAGATTTGTTTCTTTTTAATCAGTGTTTGACTTGACTAACACATTGATATTTAACCATTGCAACAGTGACATTCCTAAATTTTTGCAGTCTTTCAAGCTGTCCAGGGAACAGTGATGGCATCTACATTATGAAAATTCATAATTTAAAAGATGTTATGCGCTTATTTTGTTGGGAGAATTAACTCGACAGTTCAATGCTAACTTTATAGTACAAGCATTTGGAACTGGGGATGGAGGGACTAGCTGAATACACTCATTTATCACAATCAATGCCATCCATCTGCCCCAAAACTATACCTTCAGTAGACGGGCAAACCAAGATGTGGTGTCACTCTGCTTTATTGAAAGGTGGATATGAAGCTCCTTCTCGTACAGCTCTGCTGATTCAAAATTGTTGACAGGCAGTTTCTGTCCTTGCAAGCCTGTGCCATTTTATCTGTGTCCATGTATAGAGCTCTGACTTAATTTTGACTAGACAAGTAAAGTGGAATTAATTTATTCAATGTATGAACATGCTTAGCATTTGCTGATAGGTTAAAATGTTGGACCCGGGCCATTGCAATGGTACAGAATGAGGTATCTCTTACTTGAGAGAGCAAAAAAGTTGTCCTAATCTAATCTGGGTGCTAATTATACATCAAGTATAGATTGTAGTTGAAACACATGCTTTCAGATCTTGCTAAACAGCATGAAATTGCAGGCACTTAGCACAAGTAACTGTAAGTGGCTACATCTTGAGGTTTCATGTAACTAGCCTTCTGTATGTCAGTATAGTTATGTGATAGGGACTTCTGGGTAATGTTTTAAGCATGGAGCATCTTTATTTTAGCTTCAGAGCGCATCTTCTTTGTAAAACACCAAACAAAGAAAAAATATACACATGGAGGATGTTCAGTAAGGCAAGGGTAGATGAAGCAGTGTGGCTGTGTATGAATGCGTATATAATCTCTACTTTGCATCAGAACGTCTGTAGGCTGGCTTTGGATTGCCCTCTAGCGAATTTGTTGGGATAGTCTCTGAAGTCAGAGCTAACTAATTTTTGCATGATGCTATTTAGTAGTTTGTGAATTTCATGTATTTTTCTACAAAAAACTTAGGTGCATTAGATTTTGACTTCTACTGTTAAAACAAAAAAAAATAGTTTAAGTATCTTTCCCCCCCATGTGCATGTTAATTCATGTATCTGCATTTATAGCTTGAGTCTTTAAGGCCCATAGAAAAATTATCTTGCTAGAGGAAAAAGACATTAAACGTAGCATCTTGCATTCATGTTTTTGTTTACGTTTTATTTGCAGTTGACTTGTGTAATATTTGGTTCTAGAAAATTGAATTTGTTTCTTTTGCAACTGTGCAATTTGTGTTTAATTGAATTTACAGAGGGGAAGTTCAAGTTAGATACAAGGAAGAAGTTCTTTACTGTGAGGGTGGTGAGGCAGTGGAAGAGGTTGGCTGGAGAAGTGGTAAATGCTCCATCCCTGGCAGTGTTCAAGGCCAGGCTGCACAGAGCCTTGGGCAACGTGATCTAGTGTGCGGCGTCCCTGTCCATGGCAGAGGGGTTGGAACTAGATGGTTGTTCCAACCCTAAGCATTGTATAATTTATTCAATTGGTAAATGGTGTATGACATCTTATTTGAAGGAAATACAATAAATTTATTTTGCATTCTAGCAAAAAGCTATACAAAACTTGCATTAAAAGAAAACCTGAGTTTTAAAACTTTGTCACTTGGACCAGATCGCCTACTGCATTGCACTGAGAAAGCGCTTGTCTACTCAGATTACCACCTAGATGTGAAGCAAGGACTGTCTTCTCTATAATCTCCATAGTGTGGAGGATGCTATTGACATTAAGAAAATTGTTTGTACTTTTAAATGGGTTCTTTGTTTTGCAGGCATTACAGGTGTAATTTCTGTTGAATTCCTAAGTTAATGTAAAAGGCTCTGAGGAATATATGTAGCTAATGATTAGAAAAATAAATTAGCTCGTGCTACTGCTTTAAACTTTGAAAAGAAACTTAAAGCATGTTAAAAATTTTCCCTCTAATTGAACTTTTAATGCTTTAGGGTTACATCTGAATGCTGTCCAATTAGATTTAATAAATTATTCTACCGCCAGACTGGCATGATTTTTATGTTGCTTGCTCCCCTGTGCTGTTTCAGCTTCAAGGTTATTATAGTGTCATATTTGGAAATAACATTTTGTTTTTACTTTTGCGTATTCGCTACAGATTTCCAGCCGTTAAAAGCAATATGATTTTGTTTGGTTTGTGGTTTAGGATAATTACCATAGAGTAGTGAACATTGCACCCAAGAAACCACCACTGCTTGAAAGACCTGGCGAAGGGAATTACAGTCGGTATAATGATTACGGTCACGCTGAGTACCGAGACTATGAAGAGGGTCGCAGTTTTGGCCATGACCGAAGAAGTGGCCCTCCACATCGAGGTGTACGTAAGGTGATTCTTCTTGCATGTTTATGATATTTGTCTTCTTGTTAATGCTTGAATATTGAACAATTAAAATACTGTTTCAGACAGAGCATTGATGTTACTGCTGTTCTCATAAACTAATAGAATTAATAGAAAAAAACATCCAGGTTTTGATACTTGGTGCTTTTTTTGCAGTTACTGTGCTTCTAAAATTCTTGTGATTGTATGGTAATACCTGTTTGCTGCTTCTTGTGATTCCTAGTTACTTTATTGTCTTAGAAAAGAGCCCTTGTCCCACTCTGTTGGAAGCTCAGAGCCTGAACTGGGAAAACAAAAGTGTCCGAAAGTCCTCTCAGTAATGCAGTGAAAAGTTACCTGGACGAATAAAAGAGTGATTGCAAAGTCTTTCTATTTAACAAGTCCTTGCACATGCAACTTGCTGAATATCGTCTACCTGTCCTTCTAATTCACACAGTTGTTCACTTTTAATAATTTTGGCATGATGCTGAACACATTTTTTTTATCCCCAGTAGCTACAGTTAAGTACGAAATTTATGGTCCCTTTGACAGGTCATTTCTGTTGCTTCCTCCAATCCAGCGTTTTGAAATTCTGTAATTTCAAACTATTAGTGCTAATTTACATTTCAATGAGGAAATTTTTATTCAAAAAGTATGTATATGTTTCTACATATTCCTATGTCCGTGTATATTCATTATGTTCCTATGTATGTAGTTGGAAATTTTTATAGTTTTCGTTTTGTACAACATTGCAAAGTTGTTCTCTTCAGTATCGATAGAGAAAGAAAATAGGAAGAATGGGATAGAGAGGAACTTTATTGTGAATGACTAATACTTTCTTTTAGCTCATTAAATGCTTTGGTTTTGCAGTAAATAAGTACCATTTGGGAACCAACTGTACCTGACGTCTGATATTAAGATGCACATCACACAGTTGTTTTGCATGTATATTTTCCAGGATGAATCAGGATACAGATGGCCAAGGGATGATCATCCTCTAAGTCGGCAGCCAGAATACAGGTATTTTGTAATAGTTTACAGTACTGTTGTGCATAGACCAGGACTATTTAGGTCATTTTTCTTTGTTTTCAAAACAGCTTGTAGAGCAGAAGAGTAAAATTAAAATGGCAGGGATGTGGGAAAGATCATCTGTTGAAGTCAAAGCTAATAGTGGAAAAATGGTTTCTATTTGTATTGTTTGAAATGCAGATTAAATAAATGGTATGATGTGAAAGTCTGTATTTTAGTATTGGTTTAGTTAGGATGGGAGGATAGGATAAGGAGGCATAATGGTAGCATCTTTTGGTTGTTAGCCTGGGTCTTTAAATAATGTAGTGCATCTCCCTGATCAGACACACTTTTTACATTACTTCAGAGAATTTTTGGTGTAATATTTGCTTTTGTGACTGCAGTACCTTGGGGCCTTAGTACAGTGGAAGGATACCTACACCTTTTTAAAGGCTGATGGAGTGGATAATGGGATTGTGAAGCTTACCATAGCCTTGTTCTGACCTTCTCATTTTCTCAGCTGGACTGATGAGTAGATATTTCCATCATACATTTTATTAATTCCTGTGAGCCCTTCTAAGTCTGTACCTCATGTTTTCATCTATTAAATGTAAGGAATGGTATTAAACAGTAAAGCTCTAACGTATGTATGCCTGCAATAATTATTTGATGTGATAAATGAAGTGCACAGAAGAGTTACACTCAAAATTTATGGACAAGGATGAAACTCACCTTAAATATTCAAGCAGGAATTTATTGTTAATATAACTGAAATATTAACAGCTTAATCTACGAATGGCTGTACTTTTGTATGCCATATCCTGTGTTTCCACTTCTCAAGGTGTCTGCTATTATGCCAGGCCTGTATTTCTATACACTGCCTCATGGTGTTAGTCATAAATATCTCATTCTACATAGAATAACTCCTTGTTTATGTAAAATTATGGTTGTACCATACAGAGATCAACAAAAGTAAACCAAATTAGTTATAGACACCTGGTCAGAAAAATTACTGTTAGACCTGCACCAAGTTAAAAAATAGAAACTTCAGGCAGCGCAGGAAAAGCTTGGACAGCAGACTTAATTTATGTTTGCTTACAGCCTCAGTCTTGAGGCCTTGCAAACTCAATATGAAGCTGTTAGTAGCAGTGACAGTACAGCACTAAGCAATTGCAGCAGATACCTATTCCTTTGAATGTGATGATTTATTAGACATAACATAACAAGGTTATTGCATAACCTCACCATTAAAGAAATGCTTCATATACCATAAGGGTCTCTGTCCACTAAGCTGCTCTCAAAATTGCATTCTTGGGGCTGGAAACAATAGTGAAAAGTAGTGTCAAAATTCTTTCATCTTTTGCTTCTACTACAGACGAATCAGAATTAGTTAAAACTGGGGGGGGACGACTGTGAAGAAAGTTACTGCCAGGCCGTTTATTTTACACAGAACAAGAGTGGCACCCAGTGGTCAAAAAGATTGCCTTAAATGCATTCTGATTTTTTTCCATTTAAAATGTGAGGATAAAATGTCAGCTTGTTTTCCTGCAGGCTTTAGAAATGTATTGTGTGACCAGTGATAGCCCTGTCTGAGTCCTGATATTTCAGAGTATGTAAATATTCTGAAACTGCAATAACACTGTGGAAGAACCTATAGAGGTACTTGGTTCAGTTGAGAGGATGGTGGGAATGTATTTGCAATTGAATGAAGCTGTACTGATTTTTTATCTAAATATTCATTAGTATGTCAGAAGTCTGATTGTACCAAAGAGTACAGGAACAGTGAATAGCCTTGGATGTAAAATCCAGTGATCAAACTGCTAAGCACTTGTAGCATTACATGCTTTGTAATAAACTTAATTATGATTTTGTGCATATTGCTCACTATTGAGCTGTGTAAGGGATCTCAACAGAGGAAATTGAAGTACAGTACTTGGTACATGATGTCTCTGGTGGTGAAAATACTGATTACTTTCTAGTTCAAAGACATTTGTACGATAAAGCAGGAGATTAAAAATTTTTACATGTGAAAATGCTTTCTCTTTGGATATGATGAAAGTTATTTGGGTTAAGTTTTTCTGGAGTATATATTAATTTTATTATTTTTTTTTAAGTGGTAAAAGGAGATATAAGATTATTTTAACCAGAAGAACATTTTAAAAAATTGCATGGAACATAGCTAAAACATAGTACAAAGCTAAATTTGTGAAGCTAAAGACACTCAGGAGATTTGTAAAGTTAATGGGAGAATAGCTTTTATTGACATAAATAATCAGTTTTCTGGAGTATTTTCAAAAACTCATTCAGCAGCTAAATATGTGCTGTAAGAAGTTGTTTTCAGTAAGATGTTCAGCAGTTTCTCTTTAGCATTAATCCCTCACATTCTCCTGCTTCGATTTCTGTCAACTGTCAAAAAGTAGTTTCTCATATCTTTCTCTTTCCATTTTTGTTCCCCTGTCATTCTTTGGAGTGCTGAATAAACATCACTCGAGATTCTTCCAAAGCTGCTTATCTGGAATATCAAAAACCCTTAAATGATACAGAATTGGGGATGTATGAAAGTTTCCTATGTTGAATAAAGCAGCTGTTAGGGATTTTTAAACATTGTGAATTTTTTTGTTTATTTGATCTTGTTTTATGTCGCTGTTGTTTCTTTTGTGGATTTTTTTTAAGCTGCTTGTCTTTTCCTTAAAAATACTTATTTAGCAGTTGTGTAGCTGTGGCTTGAGCTGTGATGTGTCCGCTGACCAGCAGCAATTCTCTGTGAGTGACAGGAGGATTGCTGAAGGTCTACCACTTAGCTTAGTTGTCTTTTTTTTTTCTTGCCTTCTTTCAGTTAAACAAATGCTGTTTAACATCTCAAGGCCAGGTTGGAGAGGGCCTTGAGCAACCTGGTCTAGTGGGAGGTATCTCTGCCAATGGCAGGGGGTTTGGAACTGGATGATCTTAAGGTCCTTTCCAACCCAAACCATTCTGTGATTCTTAGGGAGTTGTGCTGTAGTTTCCAAGCAGCTTGCTCTTTGCTAGTAGTCTGTCGCTCAGTAGAGTATTACTGACCATTCTGCTCTTTTCTGGACCATTCAGTTCTTGAGAGTTGTTAGCCCTGTTTGATGCTATGCTCAGGGAACAGCTCTCGTCCTGACCATGGCTTCTGGATGGTAATATATTTTATTTGTAAAAAACCCAAAATAATTCAGAGGGTGTGCTGGGCATAGACTTCAAAATGAGTTGCCAGCACTTTTCTTCTCATTCTGATTTAAGGGATTCTGATTTTAATTGTGTAACCTGTATAACAGTTACAGCTTAGCTTGAAGTGCTTATTGCTTTGAATGTATTTGGCATGCATAAAGAATTGTGCTTCAAAGCAGAACCTTTTAGTTTAGAGAACAGAGGATTTTCTGCACACATTATGGCAGTTTTGATACTTTGATTACAGATGCTATGAGAATTGTGAAACTTGGAAATTATGAGAGGAGTAGAGATCAAATAGCACATTCTTTGTACATTTATCTTTTACTAATGTTGATCACTTCCAGGGATGTGTTGCTATTTGTCTTTAGTGATATATCAAACTTATTTATTCAAAGCACTCATGTTATGCATATCAGATCTTCTGAAAAGTTGTGGAGACCTAGGCTGTTACATGTTGAAGAACTCCAATTTTGTGGTACTTCTGTATGGGCCTCGTAGCAGTGGATTTTTCATACAAGTTCATTTTTATAAAGTAGGATGAACTTCTCAGTGTGAAATGCTTTAGAAGATTGTTAGCTGCTGTTCACTTTAGTCATGCCAAATTTTAATCCTTTTGCATGCACAGAGCATTACTTCATTCTTTTTTTTCAGCCAGACTGAGTTCATAAGATGTGAAATATGTGAAACTTGGCAACTTGAGATGAGCAAGACTCATCTTCAAAGAGAAGTTACAAAATAACGCGCTTGTAAATCCCAGCTATACATACATTAAATTTGATCCTTAAGTTTATCTGAGGTCCAGATTTTTGTAAAATAAGGATTGCCATGTTTGTAGACCAAGTGCTCTGCATCAGTAGTAATGTTGGTTCATATAGCATAGACTTCTGAGAAGTGGCTCATGTAGGACATTTCTTATTTCTTCTCTCAAGTTCTTGATAAAAATGAGTTTTTTAATAAAGGAAACTTACTGCTACTATGCATGGGGTTTTTTTATTGGTGGTGGTTGGTTTTTTTTCCCCGTGTCCTTTGTGAAATTAAGAAGTAGCCGTAGTCAAGTCTTTAATACTGCATTTGTGTATATAAACCAAATCTGCTCATGTGTGGAGTGCACAGGAAGTATTTTGTAATAAGTAGAAATAATAAAGTAATTTTGATTGTAGAAATAAAACTAACGAAAATGTTGAAATTTGATTTTAAACAATTGATGATCTGTGAACAACTAAGATTGATCAGTGAGTTATATTTTGTTTTGAAAAACTTTTAAATCAATGACGCATTTTATGTGGCATTCTGAACATAATCTTGCAGTTACATCTTTAGGGTCATAAAGCTAAATATACCCCAGTTTTTGTAGATGCTTAAACCTTCACAGTGAGATTGTGTTTACCAAAAGCAGTGGAGAAAACTGGTAGCAAGGTGGGGGGGATTAAAGCCCAGCAATTGTGGCTTTCTGATCTCTGCTTGAAGTACCCTTCCGTTTAACCCTTGCAGGTGCAATATGTGATAACAGGATGTTTCTAGATGAGTGGTCTGAAGATTGTAAATTTAGAAGAAAATTGCTATTTGGCAAGAATGGTTATTTTGAACCAAAAGCATTGATGAAGGAGTCTCCAGGTAGAGTCAGTGACCCTTAACTTCTTTCAGTAAAGCAGGGTTTAATATTGAGGGTTCAGATGTGTTATAGGCCAAGGCAGTTATCTTTATGTTATCACTGTGCAGTCACCTTTAAATTACAGGGGGGTAGCTTGTTTCTTGGGGTTTTTTCCTCCCTGTATGTATTCTTTAATGAATGAAACAGTGAACCTGTTTAAATATTTTATGCTCATTTAAAGCAGCATATTATATTGTGGGAGGTCTTCAGGCTTTGGATTTAAACTCTCTTACAATGTAAACTGGTCTTTGTCTTGCTTACAGAAGAGAAACGTAGCCAAAGGGATTTATGAGATGGTGCTAAAAATGTACATAAGTCTGCTGTTCTGTTGCAATATTTCACAGGTCTTAAGGGACACCATACAAGAACCTCATTCTTTATTAAAAAACCTGTGTGGAGGGAAATAAATATGGCAGTCACCCAAAGTAAATGGTCTTGCTTTTGACAGAGATTGATAAGCACAGTGCTAATCATATTCATTAGCACATGCCTTTTCCTTTTAATAAATGAATAAAATCACTGCCAGAACATTGAACCTCTCAGGTATTCACACGAACTGCAAAAGTAACTTGTTTATTCATATACGAAATTACTGTTTCCTTATAGTAGGTCATTGTGGTAGATTCATTATACCTGTCTACAACTCCAGGCAAGGACTTGTCTACTGAAATCTTTAGTTCAGAAGACCCATTGTATTAGTCTGCTAGGTAAATTAGTTTACCTTGGCTTATGATATTTAGGGGGGGTAAAGGGAAGACTTAAAACTTTTTGGAACAAGATAATAGGTAATAGATAACTTAAAAGTCAGTTCTAGTTTACACTAAATATTTAATGACTTCTTAATACTCTTCATGTCTTACACAGCAGTCTTACTGATTCAGTAGTTGCAGCATTTTTTTTGAGCGCTGTTTTCTGCTCACCACCTCTAACTGTTTTGTGCTTGGGGCAGCCAGTTTGTTTGCAAACTAAGTCTTATGTTTTAAAATTTGAGTTTTGTTACTTGGACAAAATTATACATGTCTAATAAGTATTACTGATGCTCTGGGTTCCTTTAGACCATGGCTTTTTATTTTGAATGGAGTCTAAGAACTCGAATCTTCTCAGGCAGATACCACTTAGCATTTTAAAACTGCCCTATGCTGAAGACTGTGTATACTTAAGAACAGGTCAGAACTGTCCACTGTTGCAGATCAATACAGTTCACAGTAAAAGGTTTCAATTCAGGTAAGTCTGAGTTTGTTCCTGTGATGAATCTCTTTCCTCTGTTTAACTTAGAACCCAGAGGCTTAAAATGTGTGAGCACTGGCTGTTTTCTTATCAAGAATATTATACCAAACTGAGTTTCTGCTGTTATTAATGTTGGTGGGACCTGCTTCGTTTGCATCTAGAATTATACAAAGGCTTCATTCAAAGCAGGACTGCTGTCACTGCGCTTCTGAAATGTTTGTCACTTGAGGAATGGGGAGGAAAGGAGACATTGGTGCCTAAGCTTTCAATTGTAGATTCTTTCAATTTTTTTTGGCCCCCACACTAGAATGTAAAAATATGGTGAAGAGATAAACATTCCTCTTATTTTCAGCTGTATTTTTTTGCATGTTTCAGCTAATTGTGGGATTATTCTGTAAGATGAATGTTGCTTTCACTGCCAGGTAGTTGTAGTTGTTAAATGATTGCTTTTAATTTGCATAACGATTGATTGTGACCTTTATTGAAGGCCTGTTTTCTATTTCTTTGCAGAATTTCTCATTGCAATTCTAAACCATGTTTGATTTCAAAAATGACTTGCTGATAATTTTGTTCATTTTGCGGGGACTTGCAGAACTCTGATTTGATTGCCGTTTCCATATCTGGTTGAGGGAAAGGAGTTTAAAGTCATAAATTTATGTATTGAGTATGGATGTATTGGTCATTTGATTTCTTTCTCTTGTTCATTTCTCCTGATGAGCTTCTGAGGTCAGTGCCAGTATCTGCCATTCAGCAAGGACCCTGGAACCTCCTGCGGGAGTCTGAGCTGTTGGGAGACTCCTTTGGCTGTTGTTGGTTACAGAGGGTTCTGGCTGTTCTGTTTCATTTTGGAATGATGTCGTGAAAGCTTTGTTTTTCTAATCGAAACATTTCAGTTTCTTTTATATGGAAATTGTCAAATTACCAGAACTTCCCACTACTTGATAATTTTTTCCTGCTGAGCCTGTAAATATACAGCCTCATGCAGTAGAGCTTACCCTTTATATGAAATGTAGAATGGTTCTAAACCTTGATTTTTAACTCCTGCTGAGAGCCATAAGAGAACACTGTGTGTGCTTGTTTTTGAAAAGTATGATTGCAAATAGGTAATTTCAGTCTGATTCTGTGTGTATGATATTGTGCTTATATATAAGTCTTTTTAAGTATGTTCTCTATGTTGTGACTGTAAAGGATTGACTAAAGACAGGTAGTTAGAATCTTTTTGAAGAATGTTTTGATCATCTTAAAAACCCAGTCTGAATTGTTGTTGAATAAATTGGTTTGTAAGTACTTATTTGACTAGAATTACAGTGAAGAAAGCAGATTTGGTAACTAAAAACCTAGAAGTTCTCATCATCGCAGTTCTCAGCTGCTCTCATGTCTTTATTCAACTTGCTTTTGATCCAAAGCTATGTTATAAGGTTTTGTGGCTGTTAGTGTGTATAACTGTCTCCCGCTTCAGTTTTTGTAAGTTTGTAAATTGTCAAATGAGATTGGTGTCATCATTATATTTTTTAACAGTGGGTATTGTGCAAGAATTGTTTACTACAGCTGTTAGTATGTTATGGTATACATGTAAGGAAAAATTCAGTAGTGTGTGCAAACTCAGTTAAAGTTTGTAATAACATCAATTTGTTGCTTAAAACTAAACCACATTTTAAGAAAAGATGTTTACATTATGCTAATAAACGGTAAGGAAATTCTCTGTTTACAATGTATGACAGGGCAGCATGCCTGAAGATAAGATTACATACCTTTACACTGTAAGATCTTGGCTAACGCCTCACTTTAAAGAAGACTTTAAAAAGCAAGCTCGTCTAGTTACATCTTATAGCTAACATTATAATCAGCATATAGATGGTATCAAGCTAGCAAGTTAATGCTGTATTGGGAAATAATGAGGCAAACTCCCATGGGTATCACTTGATTAATCTGGAAAAGTTTCCTAACAAATATGTTGAAAGCCAGCTAGGTACTGAGGAACAATGGCGAGGGAAAGAGAGGGGAGTCTCCCTTCGACCTAGACAACTACTGTTAAGATGGCATCTAACTAAATCATCTTAACCACCAGCCAATGAATTGGCTTAATGAATGTAGTCATGGCTTGCTCAGAATGGGGAATATTGTCACAGAGGACTTATACATAATTTCCCTTAGGAAAATAAATTCTTCATGGAACCTAATTCTTCTTGAAACCTAAGTTCCAAGGACTTGTTTGTTGTATTTTGAATACACTAAACATTCCAGGGAATTTAATTCCCATTGCGGGAGGGTGGGAATACTAGGGTACAGTAGAGAGGGACAAATTTGATGTTATTTTCAGTATAGGCATCCTTGTGTTAAGCATTTTTCTGCAAAGAGATTTCTGGTATGCCATTTCTACCTACTGCTGCATTTGAGTGTGCTATGATCTACATCTGAGGAAAAGTTAATCAATACAGCAATTGCATAATTCATGCCATTGGTATTATTTTTGAAAGGTGATGCTATTTTTGCATGCTAACAAATGATTCTTAATGTTAGTCTTGACATTTATTCCTGATACACATTTGCATACCCTTACAAAGGTTCTTTTCCTTGTATACAAAGCTTTATGATATTAGTTTGTGGCTTGGTAACAAATGCTTTTGTCTAAGTGGACCTGAATATTGATGCCATGACATGTAACGGTGTTGCCAGTATACTGTGAAAATGCCTTTCTCTTCCGAAATCTGACTTATAACAGTTCCATGTGTTAAATGAAGTCCTACCTTACCTAGTCTAGTACGCCTAATTATTTTTTGGAAATAATGTTTAAGAGTGTATTCATGCAATTTGGAAACAGAATTGAAAAGGTATTCTAATGTGTTGACTTACAGAACAGCTTGGGTTGGAAGGGACCTTTTAAAGGCCATCTAGTCCAACCTCTGTGCAATGAGCAGGGACCTCTTCAACTAGATCGGGTTGCCCAGAACTACATCCAGCCTGGCTTTGAGTGTTTGCAGGGATGGGGAATCTGCCACCTCTCTGGGCAGCCTGCTTCAGTATTTCACCATCCTCATCATAAAAAAACTAATTCCTTATATTGAGCCTGAATCTCTCCTCTTTCAGTTTAAAACCATTACCCCTAGTCATATTGCAACAGGCCCTACTAAAAAGTCTTGTCCCTATCTTTCTTATAAGTCCCATTTAAGTATTGAAAGTTGCAGTAGGGTCTGCCTAGAGTCTTCCCTTCTCTAGGCTAAGCAATCCCAACTCTCTCAGTCTGTCCTCGTAGAAGAGGTGCTGCAGCCCTCCGAGCATTTTCCTGTCCGTCTACTGGACGTGCTCCAACAGGTCTGGTTTTTCTTGTACTAAGGACTCCAGCACTGAATGCAGTACTCCAGGTGGGGTCTCACCAGGGGGAATAGAGAGGCAAACCAACTCAGGTTTGATGAGGTAGTGAGCTTAGTATGTATTCTGCAACTTTATCTTGCTAGTTGCATTTTTTGGAAGAATTTTGTACAAGGATTATCTATGATTATGTTAACAGAGGAGATTGAAGTGACAAGCAATGCATCATCTTCTTCCAAAACTCTTCAGTTACTGTTTTATTCCTTACTAAAACTTATCTCTGTTAAATAGTGTTCTGTTTAAAAATGTATCTTTGAATCTGCCTGTATTACTTACAGCCAGAATATTGTGCCTTCAATGTTGCTTAGATATGTATGTATATTATTTTTAGGGAAAAAATATTTCTTCTTTGAGTGTTAGAGATGGTGACTTTACTATAAAATTCTGTCAAGGGACCAATTTTTTTAATAATAAATATTAGGAATGCAGTAAGGGGATAGATATTACTACAGTAAAAATCACATTTCCACAGCAGTTTAAACCTAGATA
The DNA here is from genome assembly GCA_009867235.2 of Psittacus erithacus. Classification (NCBI taxonomy): domain Eukaryota; kingdom Metazoa; phylum Chordata; class Aves; order Psittaciformes; family Psittacidae; genus Psittacus; species Psittacus erithacus. Next base: position 24,700 of record WYDI02026669.1, on the reverse strand, counting down.
AGCTAGTTTCAAGTCCTTCCCTCTCCCTGTTACTGTTTCAGGTATTTGTACTCTTCAATGAGCTGCTCCTGCTTGCTAACCCACCATAATCAATTAAATAATTATCTACCAGTTTGGTTGCCTGAGAGAAAATATCAATGCCAGATAAATTCCATTGCCATGGACAAGCAATATGGATTCAAGGAAGGTTGAGAGGGTTAGGATTGTAGCAGCATCAGTTTAAATCAGTTGATTTCTCGTGGAGCTACACCTTGAAGTTAACTGTTATTAAATCACTGAAATATCTGAAGGCATACAGTACTTGCAAAAGGATTTTTAATAAAAAATTACCTGAGTAGCATGGCTTATCTCTGTGTTAAATAGATTCAGGAAAATGCTATTTGTAATATATAAGAAATGGCATTAAAAAAAAAGGCAAGCAATCTTAATGTATATTATAGTGATTGTAAACTGTAATTGAAGTGAAGGGAAAAAGCAAACTGGAAAAAGATAGATAAAGCTACATGACTGAATAATTTATAAGAGGAAATGGGAATGGTCTGTCTTGAGGCTTTCTGATTTTGAGCAAACTACATACTTGACAGGAAGGAATGAGCTCAAATAAAGGAAAAAAAACATGGGTTTTTTTTCTTCACATAGATAATGTCTTGAGCAATCCAGGAGAGGTAGTTTGCTAATTTTTATTTAAATGTGGAAATTTGTGTAATTATTACAAAACTTTGGGGCATAAGCAAATGAAGCCGATTGACCTAATTGCTTCATATCTCACTTTAAGAATAAAAACATAGCTATTTGTGGAAAGTTATTCTGATACAGAGAAAGATGGAGTGTTTTTCTGATTTATAGATCTCATTAAGGGATTTGGAAAAAGAAGAAAACTAAATATAATAAGGGTATTGTGTGTCAATGTAAGATATTAGTGCTTACAAACCTGTTCCACAACTCACTCTTTCCTTTTGCAGATTTTTATTGATAGTGTTAGAAATTCAGCGACAAGGGTTGATCGAATCAGTATATGCAACTATTACAGTACATTACTTATTGCTTTCTCTTAGTGTAATAAAAAATTACCTGAGTAGCATGGCTTTTCTCTGTGTTAAATAGATTCAGGAAAATGCTATTTGTAATATATAAGAAATGGCATACTGATGAGAAGCCTGAAGAGCTCATTTAGCAGATATTTCATGGTTTCTGGGATCTTCTGTTTAAAAATTTGAAAGATAGCCTTTGGGAAAAAGCATTATAGCTTGCTGAACATAAAATTCACTCATGCACCTAAAAATACAGTGCGAAAATACTTCCTTCTTTCATTAGACGATTGCTTGGCAAGCACGGACTGTGAAGTAAAAATCAAAGCAAACCCAAAAGCCCCAAATAAAATCCACAAACATCCCTCCAAACTCAAGAAAACAACTCCACCATATCTACCACCATCACTTCTCCCCCAGATCTCCTCCTCTACCTTCTTTTGTTTAGAAATTAGGCAATATAAAGTTATGTGACTATAAACAGCATGCATTTTTCTCCCCAGTCTCATGTCATTTTCCACACTGATTTAGAAGATCTTTTAATAAATAAAATTCTTTACAAATTTTTGCTGAACTGTTCACTTGTGTTTCATAGTATGTTACTGTCCGCTGATGCTTGTTCTCGGTACCTTTATGTCTGCTTTGGGTATTTTGTGTTTCATAGTATGTTACTGTCCAATGATGCTTGTTCTCGGTACCTTTATGTCTGCTTTGGGTATTTTGTGTTTCATAGTATGTTACTGTCCACTGATGCTTGTTCTCGGTACCTTTATGTCTGCTTTGGGTAGTATTTGGGAATTTTTTTCATCTGCCCCATCAACCCCACATTCTGTGCTCCCACAGGGAAACTTGAAAAAGTTCTTTCCCATGTGCTGGTCTCAGTGTCTGAGGCAGGATGACAGTAGATGTGCAAGCACCTGTTTAGGAAGGTCTGTCCAGTTAGCACTTTCTCTAGAACAGTAGTGATGATGAGTTATCTCTGGTCTATTATGGTATTGGGGCAGGGGGGTATGGGTATGTGAAGATGCTGTATTGCGCTTCCTGTCTTCCTTCTGATTTTAAGCTTGTATATTGAGATACATGATTTGAACGGTTTCCATTTTGAATTAAGTCTGTTTAGGAGCTGATTCAGTTGCTACTGCATTGAGAATCCTATTCTTCAAGCTAGTTATGTGAACTTCTTGACTTGTGAGGTGATATGCTGCTCAGAAAGTTGAGCGTTTCAAATCTGGCCCAATAGCAGTGTATGTCGGTAAATATTTTATCAGTGAAATTCTCTGCTGTTGTAATTGTTGTAGCTCTTAATAGAAATTGTAACTTAGTCCATCACGTTAAGCAAATATGTATTCTGGAGCTTTAGATCTGTGATTTATTTTCTGTTGTAGAGAAATTGCAGGGACTTGTTTTCAAAAAGAAGCCAAGATCACATGCATTTGAATGTAAATATTTTGTCTAATTTGCTCTTCATTTTTCTAATTAACATATTTTGTCTTTATTCTGCATACAGTTGTAGCAAGCTGGTTTTGCTTAATTCTTTGGAACTTAAATCTGTTTTCCTGGACTTTAACTCTTTATTTGTTTCTTGTTCTTCTGTCCTTACCTGTATCCTTGACCTTAGTTTCTCTGTGTCAGATAATAAAGAGTTTAAATATACTTTTATTTTGCAGGTTTATATTCCTGCAAGTTTAATAAAGTACATTATTGAAGACAGTAGGAAAGAGGGTACTCTTTACTAAGGATAATGAGCAGTGTAATCTGATTCTGGTTTCAGTTGAAGTGCATAGCTTTACTATTTAATTAAAGGACATAGAGGCATTCCTTTCTAATGTATGATATTCAGGTTGTCTTAGATTTTATTCCCTGATCTGTCATAACATCCTGAGGTGGGTGGGGAGGTGAATTTAGTAGCTTTTACATTGAGTGAACTGGACAAATGGCATCAGTGGGGAATTTTGGTGTTTGCGGATGATGACTTAAGCGGTACTACATGCAGCATAAATATCATGAGGCATTTATATGTTTTTAATCTTTGTTGTACATTTCGCATGTCTTGCTATCCCTCTCTACGTGAGTTACCACTGTTTTGCAGTGCCTATTTCCTTTTGCCTTCATGCAGAAAGCTTTTAATAAGATTACCGTGTCTATCCCTAATTACATTAATTTCGTTTAAAACAAATGCAGATACCATTTACCAGTCCTGCAGTTACTTGCTTAGTCATAAAATGTTGAAAACCAGTTGTAAGAAATCTGTCATCATTTCAAATGTTCAGATGAAAGCCAATGGAACTAGGTGCAATTAGTTTTATCTGCAGTGGTGTAACTCACTGTATTGTTTTAGCTTATGATAAGTCATCATGAAGATCTTTGAACAATAAGGAGATTATAATAAGTCTGTGAAGCAGAACTAAAGAGTAGATTATTGGTTTGTTGCACGAATGTACTGGGTACTTTGGAAAGAAAGGGAATGAGTTCTGGGAGAGAGGATGGTGGCTGTAATCTTCCACCCCCTACATTTGCTTTGAAGATATTAAAAGTAGAGGTGTTTCTTGACTCTTTGTATTTGCTTTTTGAAGGTTTGAGACAGCAAATCATTTGAGAACCTTTGAGGTCAGGGTGTAGTACACTTTATATTAAAGTTTTGCCCATCATCTGAATCATGTTGATAGCTCTGTCAGCCCCTGTGGTGTCCTGACAGGGCAGGCAAGGGGCTTTTTTATTTTTCTTTCACTGTTCTTCCTCCTTCCCCTTGCCTGTGTGTTATGAGACAGGGGAAGTGTATTGAGTTGAGAAGTGTGGTTCAAATCTTCTTTTTCCTCTCGTTGCACTGAAGTCTGGTGTCTTAGGAGAGATGTATAATTTCCTCAAATTACTTATAAAATTGTGTGAGTTACTTTTAAGCAAGGCTAGTAATCGAGCCCAGTAATCAAGCCCAAGCCTATAAACGGAATGTCTAACCCCTTTGACAACAGCAATAATCTTTCTCAGATGGAAGGGGTCACATAAACTTACTTCTCTGTTGACTATTTATCTAGGTGATAAACTGCTCGCTTGTGAGTTACTGAAAGAACCTACAGTTTCTGCTCCTCAGCGATACGCTGTAGAGTTGCTAATGTGTTTGGTGCAGTATCAAAAGTGTGAGTTATGTCCTCTGTGGCTGGACCACATTGTAGATTAATGTTTTAACTGAAAAGATGGATGTCTGTATTGGGATGTAGAAGTCCAAGAGAATAGTAAGCATATGGTATTGTACCCTGTTGCCTGATAGCATGAATTCAGTGAGAGTAAAGAGAATAGTAAGCATATGGTATTGTACCCTGTTGCCCGGCAGCATGAACTGAGATTCCTCCTACAAACAAAGTTTCTTCCCGTACTGCCTGTGATGTGCTTTCATGTTCCCAAGTACACCTCCGTTCTCAGGCATTTCACATCTGTCAAATAATTAATTTTGCCTTTATGTACTCTTAAAATGCAAACTGATGCACCAGTTTGTGTTAGTCTTTGTTTCACACAGCTTAGGCTGTGGCACTCCCTTCTGTAAATGAGATGGCTTCCGCTAACTCTGTTTCCCCCCAGCATTGCTACTGAATCGTTTGCAGGCCTTAAAATGGCAGGGAGGAATGAGGCCAGAAATACTCAGTGTGGTAATGGTAGCTTAGGAAAGATGGTGTCTCTGATCCTTTGGCAAGTGTAAATATCCTCTGTGTTGCATTCCCCTGGTCTCCTGCTATGCAGGGGGTTGTACCTTTGTTCTGTATTTGTGTTTTTCCCTCCAAGAAACTGGAACTTGGTTAGCGGTGATAAGTGTTAGGCTTGAGTTCTTCCCTCAGCTGCCCTTTGTGGGTGGTATATCAGGGTATGGCTGGTTAGTTATAAAATTTCAGGAGCTCATCCAAGATTATCGGCTTCAGTGTAAATTTAATGGTCAAGATTCGTGGAGGTTAAACATTCTAATGCTTCCTGTTGCAATACTGCCGAGAGAACTATATTGTACTTTCAGGACTAAGTGTGAGATACGAATCCAAAACATAAAGATAAGAGGGATCCTGTATGAAAGCAAGTAATCCTGTATTTTTTATTAAGAGCAGTAGTTCTATTTTAAAGTTAGAGCTGAGCACAACATTTTGCATCTCTATTTAATATTGTTGCTGCTCAATAAACCTTTTGAGTATGTGTTGGAATCTGAAGCATGTGCTTAACTGCTTTGCTGAATTGGGGCCTTCATTACCAAATTGCAGGTGTATGTTAGCTTAAGTATTTAAGGAAAAAAAAAAAGTAAAACAATGGTTATTTTGTTCTGTTCAGTGTTGTTTGTTATATTAATGGAAAGCATCAGAAATGCTGTGCTGTTGCTATGCTGTCTGAAAAAGATTTAATATAGTTAATGGCTTGAGTGCTTAGTAAGAGATAGGTCCAGTTAGGAATTAACACGGAGTGATGAAATGAAAATTTAAAAAATGGAAGTTAGGATCTACTTTTTTTGTGCATAATGTTATTGTAGAATGAGGCTTTTAAATGTTTTCCTGTTTAAAAGTGTGTTTCAGTGGTATTCTGTAAATTCTGATGTGGATATTAGAGCATTTATTATGTGTGCAATGGCTGGGGCTCTGTAAACGTTTCCATAATAAACTTCTCTGTGTACTAGGGCTTCATAACTCAGTCATGAAAACGTGTTTTGGGTGTAAAAGTGGTGTACTGGTCTGCTAGAAAGCTTGTGCTTTAAAAATAAATAGGATTATTTAAAAAGAGATGCTTAGAAGGAAATTGATAAAAAACCTTGATGTGCATAACTCATTCTGGATAAATATTTGATCAATACGTTCTTTAATAAATAAAAAACCCTACTTAATTAGACAAACTAGTCTAGTTTGGTGAGCAAATCTTTCGATTATTCTTAAAGTCTGAACTTTTTCTCTATTGCTACATAAAAAGTTTATACATGTGATGTAGATAAAGTGGTAGTTCCCTATTTTCAGCTGTGTCTCATAGGTTTGCGAACTCGCCTGGCTTTTTTAGATTTCTTTCTGCTAAATTTAAGGGGACAAAGAGTTTTGAGTGTTTTGTCATTAAATGTGTTTTCTCAGACCCTGGTAATTTCAGTTATTCTTTCTGGAAAGTCTCGTGTTAATCTACACATTTCCTAAAGAGTAGTGTCCAAAGGTGAGTGCATTGCTCTTAGGCCTTTGAAGAAAGCAGGAGGATTATCCTTCTGTGTATTCTGGGGTGATTCATTATTTGATGTAAGCACACAATGGCTACTGTATAGGGACTGTTAAATAGAGTACTATTTAGCAATTCCTTAATTGTTTCTTTTGCTGGCTTGCTTGGAAAGAAGAATGTGTCGCAATAAATAGAAGAAAAGATGTTTAGAAAGGAAATGAATATTGATTTTTAGCACCCCCGTTAAGTCTATGTAACATTGTCTTGTGTCGGTTTTGGTATGTAGTTCTTTAATATATGCTTTTCTGGAAGATAACATACTTGTAAAAAGCCTGTGATCTGTTAACAGTGAAATAACTGTTAAGCTGTAAAACCTGGCTTTGTTTCCGGCAGTTGTGTTTTCCATGCAAAAAGTAAATCAGCACTGTATAAAACACATCAGTGTAATAGTGTCTCTATTACTGTGGTGCTACCTGTGTTGTTTCAGCAGTACGAAACACTTCTGACATGCTAACGTCCTTTCTTAACCGTCATAAATGTGGGCCTGCACCATGCTATGGGAATTGTACACTAGAGGGCTTTTTTCTTTTTCTCCAACATAAAATTAGCTATAGCTGTATTGTGCTAAATGAGACCACTGGATCTTTGCTCATCTTTGTGAGACATTCCTTTATATAAAATATGGGACTATGGTGAGAAATAGGAGAGAAAGTCAGTGAAATAAGGTACATTCTGGCTTACTCTAAAGGCCGTGAAATCTTTATTTTTATTTAGCAGTGCTGTGGATGAGCTGAGAATTACTTGCTTCTCTTGGCAGTGTGTCTTCCGATCCAAGGCACGTGTCGCAAGTCTAGATTCAGTAGGTGTTTGCTTGCTTGTTGGCTTTGAGATTCTTTAGGAAAAGTTCAATTTTATGCTGTTTTTCTGACCTTCACTTATATATGTAAATTAATGTAATTTGTGGGTAAGCAGAACATTTGGGGTATGGTCTGGAGTAACAATATATACATGTAGTAGAAAGTTTTGGTGTTGACTAGATTATGGTTTCAAGTCCATTGGGTTTCGTGTAATAACTGAGTCTGTGGCATTTCACAGTAAAGTTCAAAATGAGTATTGCGTGTTGTGAAAGACATAGACTCTTTAGTAGGTGTAAATTTTCATGTTTTCATTCATGGTTTGACCTTGTGTGGATACATAGGCATGAGGATAGATATTCTGCAGTTTTCTTTTTGTCCTTGCTGGATATAAATTGAAATCCCTCAATGGTATTTCCCATAGCAAGGTGTGTTAAATCATAGTCCCTTGAAAATAAGGGTAAGGGAAAAATAGAGTTGAAAAACAGCCAAAGAGTGTGAGCAATTATTTGCATATGAAGGTTTAATTTCCAGGTGAAATTGAGTGAATCTGAAGAAATAAAATGTGAAAGTCCCAATTTCTTGAACGTTGTTTTCTCTTACATTTTAGCTGTATTATTGAGGAATAGAAAGGAATTAGCTTCTAGCAGTGAAGCAGGTGAATGGAATCTGAAAATAATTACATACATATACAAATTTTTCCTATTTTCCTACTTGTTTTTCATACATTGCTTATTATTCTGACAACACTGAATATTTCAAACATGTTCTGCAGATAACAGCTAATCTGTTAGTATCTACCAGTTGTAAAATGTTGGATTTGTATTGTCTAGTGCTGTTCCACAAACATTGGAAGGATAACCAAGTAACTTTTTTCTGTTGTCTTCAAAGGGATGTCAGAGATGGCTTCAGAAGAAAAAGCGTCTATCCTTCTCATTACATGAGAGAGCGATCCCCTCATAAGAGGGACTCTCCTCTCTTCAGGGAATCACCAGGGAGCCGAAGGGATTCTCCGCACAGCAGATCTGGTTCTAGTGTCAGCAGCAGGAGCTACTCTCCTGAAAGAAGCAAGTCCTATCCTTTCCACCAGTCCCAGCATAGCAGAAACATGTCATCTTTACATAAAAGAAATACTTCTCAGCAAGGTAATGCTGGATTAATGATGAGAACTGGTTAGTGAGGTGAAACTGCAACTTATAGTGTAAACCCTTTTTCTTATACAGAATTAAAGATATGTGCATGTCTATTGTTCTTTTCATGCTGTATTTATAATGAGAAAACTAGACTTTTTGTACCAGTTGTGGTGTCTGCTTTTCGATTGTTGCACTGCAGTCTCTGTTCCCTTATGTATCTTATGTGGGAGGTTGTAAGTGTTGTTTCAGTAGCAGCTCTAGACTTGCTGTAGGAGCTTGATCAGCACGGCTTTTTCTGGTATCTTATGTTATCTTCTGTTTAGCCTCAACTGCTTCTCTTCTTTCTTTATGTACTTTATTGAATTCCCTTACCAGAAACTTTGCTGTCATCTATAGCAAATGAAGACTTTTCTTCCTGCAGCCAGGGGAAAAGCATTAAAAAATTGAAGAAATTAAAGTACATATACTGCTATGTGTTGCATTTTCTGAAAATGTTCTCAGACCTCTGTAATATTAGGGGCTTGAGGGGTTTTTAACAATTTCATCTCCTGTCACATTCTCTCAAATCTTGCTTTCCTCAAAAAAATGTGAAACGCAGTTAAGTCTGTACTGTGTATGTTCTGCCTTTTAAAAACTTGGCTGTTAATCTTTCCCTGAAGCCTAATGAATCATCTGTTTTGAAAATATTTGAGGTTTTCCTATTTAAATAACTAGAAAAAAAAATAAGGCAAAATTGCCCTTTTTTAGTATACTGCAATCTTAGCCACTGCTGTTTGTACAGTTTATGCAAATTAATCTGATTTGATTTCCCTCTCTGCAAATGCTTTCTAGTGAACTATCCAAACCCACTGTTCATTTTGGCAGCTTTTTAAAAGTTTAATTAGGTATTTTTTTATTCACTGATAGACGTATTGTGAGTTTCCAGAACTGCACACTGGACCATTATGTAGCACTTACTGCCAAAAGAGATCTTGTGGAGTTTAGTTAACATTGTTTAAATACTGAGGAATCATTTCACTCCTTGTAGAATATAAATTATCTTTCTAGCTCATCACTGCAGTTCTTTTAACACTTTGGAGCAATACTCAGTGAATGCAAATTCCTCAAAGTGTAGGAGAGGAAGAGAAAAATAAGATGCTCAACTAAATTTGTAGTAGTGTTGTAAATACACAGCTCATAATTATCAGGAATAGGAAAAAATATTTTGAGAAACAATATAAAATTTCAAGGTTTTCCTAAAATTTTGTATTAAGTCTATGCCATGTATGTAGCATGAAAATGCAGGGAAAGAGTAGAAGACCAATTTTCAAATACTATTTAAACATTTCCTATTGTTAAGAAGTACGCATTTTGCATGGACTTTCCATTACGTGTTTTGTGTAGGTAGTGGTATTTTTAAGTACACAGCACGATGCAGTCATATTTTATGGCATTGAGAAAAAAGGAAAATATCTCAGCTTTTTGAGGTGCCATGTTTGCTCTTTATTTTTTTGACTCATTAAATTAAAGCCACATTTGTTCATAGTTCTATTAAAATAATTTATATTTATGTAATATTTAATATTAATATAGGATACAGCATAATTTATATCTTTTTAAGTATTTGATAGACTTTTTGTCCCATTCTTAATTGTGTTGATGCTAATTTGATGGAAGCCAAGGGAAGTCTGCATTGTTTTCCATTTGTGAAGTGTCAACCATTTTCCCAGTAAGTGTGAATAGTTTAGTTAAGTTAGGCCTACTGACAGCATATGTGCTTTTCGTGTTTACCTTTCACAGATCCCTTTGATGCAATCCATGGACCACTAGTTAAAAACTAGTAGTTCACGCTGCAACCAGTTCTGCTGCTACAGGCTGTGGCGAGTCTGTGGCAAGGCTGTGCACAGTCTGATTAGCACAGTGGATTTGAATTGTCGTTTTTCTGATTTTAACTCTTACAAGGAAAACACTGATAGTACAAAGAGCATCTAATCTGTGGCTGATACATTATAGGACTGTTTCCCATGGCAGGACTTTTCACCACACTGTGGCCTGCTAAACCAGTTCCTACCAGCCTGGTTTCCTGGAGTGATTGACTGGTGTCTAGTATTTCACTTCTTTATATTATTATAGGAATATTAAAAAGTAAACCCACATTATCTTGCCAAGTCATGCTGATGCAGCCTTTCAGTTAATGTTGAAAAAAGGACAGTGAGTTTTTTTAAATACTTTAAATAATATTTCTTCTGTCTTTGTAAGGAGAAGAAAGTGTTATCAATACTTGTCAGATGGTGGAGCTTGTAGATTTCGTGTCTGACCTGAGTGAATTTCACTGCAATTTTTTCTAAGCTAATAATTATATTTGCAACGTACATTTTAGTTTGATTTCACAGCTGTTATTTTTTTCTTAATTGTAGGTAAAGAGAGGGCATCAGGTCAGTCACTGAAAACATCAAGAGATGCATCACCCTCAGGCTCCATAGCAGTACCCTCATCAAAGGTGACTTTTCTTGTCAAGTATTTCTCACCATGGTTTCAGGTTATACACTGGTTTTGGATTTTTTTTCCTCAGTTGTAAGGAGATACTGTATGTAGCTGTTAAGGAAAGGAGCGTCCTGAATTGCTCTGCGGAGGATAGGTTTCCCTTATCTGACAGGAAGGTGTTGATAGGACTGTCTATCTAATGATGACGCTGACAGACCTTTTTGTACTGTATTCACTGTTGCATTTTAAGAGAAAGGGAGTTTTGTAGGTGTTGAAAATTGTCTTTTTCCAAAGTCTGGTGTGTGCTAGAAAAGGAATGGCAAGGACAAAAATGGGGAAGCAGTCTTAGGAGCAGCAAATGAATTGGACAAACCTATACTTGCACTGAACTCTGTCATTCAGTGATTCTTAAGCTGTTGCTGGATTTGGAAACAGTGTGGGAATATAATGTGAATAGCAGAATTGATTTGGAAGCAGGGTTGTTCGAGGATGTGGCAAGAATGATAGCATTTACTTGGGAAGGGAGCCACATTGCAAGGTAGTTTGATAAATGTAATTTTATGTTCTAAATGATGCTGTTTAATTTCCCATCAAATCTGTGGGCTGAACACCAGCTATGTGATCTTGCTAATTCGTTAAACGGACAGGCTAATAAAAACTGATGAACAGCCAGCATTCAAGATTGTTATGGCAGCAAAAACATTTTCACATGACAGACTGCTTGCCTGTAAATTATATTTGAGGTTAAAATGAACACTTCCATTGGAGTATTTTCTCTACATAATTGAGTAATACTTTACTGAGAAAGAAACAGTGGATTATATTTGTCTAAGTAAATAAGGCCCTATTAGAGTCACAGAATCATTAGGGTTAGAAGGGGCTTTCAGAGACCATCTGGTCCAACGCCCAAAAGAAAGTAGTATTTGCTCTAAGTAGCATGATATACCAGCCTGGTTCTTGACGTCTTTTTAATAAAAGCAGTGGATTGCTTAAATAAAAAAAGAAATCAGAAGAAAGAAAGGTACTTTTTGTTGTGAGAAGGTGAGACTGAAGGAAATAATTAGGTGGGGGAAAGCCAGGCTTTGGTTGTGCTGTCATTCCAAATACTTATCCCTTATGCAGCTCTTCTAGAACTGCTGTGCTAGGCATTAGCTAATTGTCAATGTCCTTAAGGGGGGAGGCAAGCGATACGTTTTCAGCGATGTAAATAGGGAAAGCAAGATAAAAGCTGTTACTCCCAAGTTGTGATGATTTGGATTATAAAATAAACTTTATAATTAGTTCACCTATTTTGTTTACAGACTCAGCACGCTACAGCTTAATACCAAATCCTTGCTTAATACAAACCTTTGAGAACAAGGAGGTATTGCAAAATCTCTTGCACTTGTATTAATGTGCAGTGTGTGCTTAAACTGTCAAGTATTCTTTAAATGTTTTGCTTTCTGCTTCAGTCAAGTCTGATCTATCCTGTATTGTGGGGTTTTGCCAGCACGTTGCGCGTATCTGCTGGCAGTGGATATCCACTTGATGAAATCTACACAAAATGAAACTTTCTGTTTGATGGAAATCATTTCCCATACAACATAAATATTTATTGGGTATGCATCAGCCGCAGAAATGGAAGTACTTCAGTGACCTTTTATTGCTTTTCTCTTTAAGTCTCCAAATCTGCCTGTAATGTACTGTCTTGTGTCAGGGGAGACTTTTGGGATGATGGCTGAATTACACTAACCAGTTCAGTTACATTAGTGGTTCAGTTATACCAACAGAGGTAGTCTTGGCAAAACATGAACATCTCTAGGGCCAGAATCTTACAATCTTCTTAGACTTGAGAAATGAGTTATATATTTTATAGATTAAAGGAGATAACTTTCAATGCTCCAAGTTATAATTTAGCTTTGAAATACTTACAAAGGTATATGCCTCTGTAGCAATATCTCTTTTCACTGTAGTAACTGTATGCAAATTTGAAAAGATATTCTTATCTGTCTTATAATTAATTTTTTTACATATTCATGCGTGTGAATTAACACATGTTGGTGCTATCTGATCTTAACCACCTGTTTAATTGACTGTGGCATGAAATCTTTTGTGTTTTTCTTTAATAGCTGTCTGGACTGCAAGCCTTGAAGGCTGTATCCAACATAATTAGAGCAAAAGGCAGATGTGTGAGACAGGGAAAGCTTCGCAGCGATGATAGCAGAAACCTGACAGGTTTTTGCTGTTCTTGTGTTACGCATAAGGTAACAGAAAAAGGAGAAAAGATACCCTTGTTTTGAGGTGGGGGGAAGTTTGGTTGCATTTCAGAAGATACAGGATAGGTTGTTCATTTCTTGCAAGTTTGCAGCTTAAGTAGCTGCAGATACTGTTCTCTGAGAAATATGTTCCCGTTGTTCAGTTGTAGTGTACCTGTGGAAATACCGTTGCTTTATTACATAAAACATACTCGGGATTTTTTAATACGTATTTATTGACATGCAACTTATAGAATTAAATTTTTTGAGATTAAATTAAATAGATTTTTTGCTGCATTCCAGCAGATACTAGAGGGGTTAGTTTCTGTTTGTGGCTGTGGAAATACTGTAGGTCATGTGAGATTTGTGCAAAACTGACTGTCAGTGACAAAGATACCAGTCTTTTTTGTATTTTTGTTAGTATTGGCCAAAGCCACATTTGAGGAAAGGGAGAGATTCATAATAGAACCACAGTACAAGAGTTTTTTGGCAGCTACAGGTAGGTAAAGTTAAAGGTAAAAGGCATGCTGTGGGAAATGAGAACGTTGAGGGGAGAAAAAGACCTTGGCAGCAGATAATTTCTAGTGAGACTAGTGTAAGAGTAATAATGTAGTTTGGAAAGGTGAGCTGGGCTGATTATTCAATGAATTACATTACTCTTTTCTTTTAAGAACCTTTTTTGTTCCCCTGCACATTGAACTTCATCACCTCCTGACTTTGCTGGTTATAATTTTGTAGTTTACAATAGTAGAAAAGAGGGATTCCTATTTGAACATTGTGTTGCACTTCTCTTCTGGAACTGGATAAATGTGGTGTCCTTATGACACTGAATCCTGGAAGGATTCTGTGAATCATATACTAATGCCATACTGCAGCACAAGGAAACGTTTGGGTAATATTTTTCTTGAAGTAAGTACAGAAGGTTTGAAGATGAAGCAGTGTTACAGCAGTTCACAAGATTTGCTTCTGCTGGCCATTTATGTAATTTAGAATGAACTAGTGATGAGAGGAGAGAGTGCTGGGGTTTTTTGTTTGGTTTTTTTGTCCACCCATTTGCTATGATGGAATTGACATTGGATAGAAACTGGAATTTTTCTCAGGCAGGAGGATTTTTGTATCTTTTTTAGATATCTATCTTACTGTTCCAGGTTTTAATACTAGAGTTGGATAGATTTTCGGATGGATGTTTGTTGATTCAGAGGAAATACTGACATAGTGGTAACAAGATTTATAAAGCTGGCTGTTCCTGAACTGGTTTTGGTATATGGGTATTTGTCATCTGTTGCTCTGTTAGTAAAAGCCAAATTGAGAAAAATTAATTTTTAAATATTATTTATAGCAGTATTTCAGTCTGAAAAGGTGGATTAAAAGGCTATAAAGCCATGACTGACTCTATTATAAATGATCAATATTCCCCCCAATAAAAAATAATGAATTTTAATAGAAGCAGCTCTGATCATTTAAAGTATGTGTAAAATACTTTGTCCCTAATTAGCTCAGGTTTTACACCCCACACAGTATTTAATAGTTTAAATTACTTGCAACCTTTCATGCCTGAAAACATGTTGAAATATTAGATCCCTCCACACTTGTATCTGTCTTCTTAGTGCCACGTCTTGATCCATGTCTCCTTATGCTCAATTGGTCTCAAATAATTTTTCTGCTGTCTCTGTCCCATGAATTTAATAAAACTGATTCTGAAAGTGTGGTGCTTTTTTAAACATTTTACAGAACTTCATTGATTTATCTTTTTGGTTTTTCTCTCTCTTTTTTTTTCTCTGCTTTCTCTCCAGCCACTTTTCTTTTTAAAGAAATAAGTCAGCAAATGAAATAGCTTCAGCTTCCTTATTTCCTATTTTAAAATTCTGGGAGGATCTGAATAACTGTTTGTATTAGTTTGGAAGATGTTTTGCCATGTGTAAATATATTTCATGTGAAACCTTGGCTATAATGTTCTTGTACAGGCCTCGGATAAGAGCAGCAGACCATCGGAAAAGGAGCTTGCAGAAGCTGCAATCAAGTGGGCAGCTGAAAAGTCAGAGAAGGCCGATGAAAGCAATGTACCTGAAATAGAGTATGAAGTAAGACAGGATTATTAATTCAATTTATTTTAAATTGTTACAATAGCCTCTTGTTTTTCTGTACTCTCCTGAAAGGCACGTTTTGTAATTTACCCCTGGATTTGTCTGCGTCTGCTATTAAATGTTTGTTGAAAGCGAGTGAGAGGGAGAATACAGCCTTGTGATTTATTTATTTAAGAGTACACAAAAACAAAGTAGGTTTTGTTAGTATAATTCATGTTGAGTTACAACTGATAAAATAAGGCTCCAACTCTCCCAGGGATTATCCAAGGAACTCTTGCACTAGCGTAAATCTATATGCCTACTGAACTCCTTAAAGTTAGCGAGAGTCTTCTGAGTACCTATGAAACATAAGACTCGGAAGAGAAAACCTTTGGTATACTAAGTTCAGTTCCGTGTCATGTCAGTCTACTGTGTCATGTATTCTTTTGCAGAAAACAGTTCTTCTCTATTTTAAAAGTTAAGCTTTTGCTTTGGTACTGCAATGGGTAGGTATTTTTCCCCAGAACTTTTCTCAGTAATCAACATTAATGAATTGCTGGTTAATACCCATTTGTTCTTGCCCCTCTTCTACCCCTTGCTGTATTGAACTGTGCTTATAGTCCTTTTCAGTCTTTGTTTTGTTATACTGTTCTTGGGTAGGTTGTCACGGATTCTGCTACGTTAGTGGGTGATGTATTTGTCATTTAAAACAAACCAAATGTCATGTAATGTCTTTTTGTAAAACAGTCTGTTTTAATTCTGTGATCATTTCATCTTCAACTTTAACTTTGTTTCAGGCACTCTTACAAAAACAAAATAGTACCTACTGTACGAAATTACATGTCTTACACATCATAATTAATGTGTATTTTATATTTGTTGGGGAATAATTTGAGGGAAAACAAAAGCATCTTGAGAAGCATCAGATTTCCTCTTTGCGTTTCACACTTGTGGAACTTAGGGGCAAGATTAGAGAAATAAACTCACTGGGTCCGTGTTCATATGAGCTGTTAAGTCCTGTCCATTGACGTTATATCTGATTGCACCAGCAGCTTCTTGATACTGTACAGGAAGATCCAGTTGGATAAATAAACTGTTCATTTTCCTCCAGGAAAAGTAAATCTGAAAAAAAGAGGTGTGGTGGGGAGGGAAGGTGAGGGGCTGGAGTGAGGAAAAAGAAGTAGCAAACTGTTCCAAACATGAATACCATATGGAGGAGAACGTACGCATGGACATTTCTGAGAGGTTCAGGAGAGTAACAGTGAAGAGAAATGTCACTCCTGTTCTTGGTGAGGGGAAGGTAATGTAAGGGAGGAAAGAGCAGAGTGGGCCATATGGAAAAGAGTCGTTTAAAGCTTCCACTGTGCCTCAGAGAAAATTGCAGTGGCAAAAAGATTCAAACTGAAATAGTTTTCAAAATGAAGCAATTGCAGTTGGTTATGGCAGAGCCTGAAATGATTTATTGACTCAGAAAGTGCGCTGTAGGAATGCTAATGAAGGAGTAAAGTATATCATTCTGAGTCCTAGAAGAAAGGATACTTCTCACCTTAATTAGTAGTAGGCTCTCGTGTATGAATTGCAACACTTTTTATCTTTTTTCAGTTTATCTTATATAGTTCTTAGTAGCTGAAGTTTGCATTGCACTGAACTTTTTAGCAGCCTTTAATCAATCTCTGGCATTTCATGATTTGCTGCAATAATATTTGGGATTCAGTCTTAATGGTTTGTTTATATTGCTGCTAAGTTCTGAGCAGATGCTCCTAGGACCACTTAAGCTTTTTTTCTTTAGGTCTAATGCTTTTCTCTTTCATGTTAGTTTATGTCTTAGGACTCTCCGCCTCTTTATTTTGGAATAGTAGAAAATATTTTTATGCATCTTCTTCAATTCTCAAATCTGAAAAAAACCAAAACAAGTTACTGCTCTAGAATTCTCTTGCATAATACTGGATTTCAGTAGGCTATGGTAATTTCTTCTCTTTTCTGTCTTCTTTATAGACTCCTTGGAGTGGAAGGTTTTTTGCTTTTGGGCAGGGATACTGTCTTAATTTCTGTTTTAGAGAGAAGCCTATACAATTCTGGTACTTCAGTAAGATTTCCCATCTTACCAGGAAGCCTCTAAGAACTTGTTGGCTTTTCCTTTACAATAGGAATCTATGTCCGTTTGATAGTAAACCTGTAGTCCTGAGTGCTGCAAGAGTTATTTCTGACTGCGTTTTGATTTCATTGATGCCATTTACCTTTGATTTTGTTACTTTTATCCTTTCCCAGAGGGCTAATCACACTTTGATTGTGGATTTTTCTTACTAGCTGGTGTTCTAAATATCGCATGTACAAGTTAGGGTGTCCTTCCTTCTCAGTGGTAGGGCAGGGAAAGGTTATCTGGCATCATTGTCTTTATCCAGTTAACACTGAGTCACAGGTTTTTTATGATGCCATGTTTTGTATGTGTTTGAAATCTATATTTCTCTATATGTTAGATTGTAGCAATAATGCTTCACTGGTAGCCTTAATTAGCAAACTGAATAGCTGAATGACTGTATTTGAGTGTTTAGATTTGCTCTTGTGCTTTGAGGTTTTTATTTTGCTTGTATTTTTTTAAGGCTGGATCTTCAGCTCTGTTATACAGGGAACAACCAGAGGAAGCAGAAACAAATGTAACGGATAGTACAGAATTATACGAGGATGGTCAGCTTCTTGGTCGCTCAAAAGCAATTGCAACTAAGACGAAGGAGATTGAACAGGTGAGTCCTCTTGGCATTTTGTTACTGATACAGTACCTGTGTAATGGTTTGATCAGCTAGAAATATGTTGATTTATTTTTTCCTCCTTCTTGGAGTGTAATATGAATGGGATCTGATTTCTTGAGATGCTGTGATGGTGACATCTCCATCTATTTAATTCTGAAGCAGCATGGCATTTATCTGCATGTGGGAATTAATGGTAGCTTTCTGTAACTTACATGCAACACCCACTGTTTTGCAGGCCAAGAAAATTACTTCTTTGTTGAATAATTGTTCTTCAAATCACATATAATACAAATAATTTCAAATGTAATTAAAAAGTAAGGCTCTATGTGAGACCAAATTGTCACAAATTACTTTTACACTGTAATTTCCTTAAATATATACAGTTTGGAATTGAACACTAGAAGCTGCCTGTTGGGTTTTGGGGTATTTTGGTTGGTCTTTTTTGTTGTGATTTTTTTTTTTGGGGGGAAGGCTTGTTTTGTTGGATTTTTGTGTTTGTTTTTTTAAAAATAGATTTGAATCTCAGTGTCTTTGTCATTCTCTGAAGATTAAGAACCTTTAAATCCTGCTTTGACTACAGTGTTTTACGTCGGAGTGAGGGAGGGATATTGTCCTGAAAATTTGAGTTCTTCTCTCTTTTGTGTTGAGTACTTGGGGATTCATTTAATACAAAACAAGATTTCTATTCCTTTTGATATGTTGAGGGTTTGAGGAGGTTCAAAGGAAATTGGCTCATATATGAGTCTTTAATATGTCACCTCACAGTAAGGAATTTAACTACAGTTATCTTCAATTTCGTTTGTCATAAACAATCAAAGTGGGTTTTTTCCGTATTTCTGTTACTTTAAATGGAGAATTTGGAGATTTTTCTGATGTGATCTGTCTGACATAAATGCAATTTTACCCTACTCTGGAAATTGTGTTTAAAGTTCATAATTTGGGTGGGAGAAAGAGATGACTTTCTTCAAACTTGCTCTGATTTACAGTGTTTTCAGTGTATGCCTGGAGTGGGTGGAAGGGAATCATAGATCATTTTTACCCCTCATGATAATCTTGTAATAACATCTTCAAGAAAACGAGTCTCTAGTCCTGGTTGAGATAAGCTTATTCTAGGTCTCCGTTTTCTATCTTATGCCTGCTGGCCTTTGTTCTGTTGCCTGTGAGCCCACTTCCTGTGCTGTAACACTGTTTTTCCTTTTTTCTTAACACTTGAAAAACAGCTTTATCCTCAGTTTGGTTTTCTGTTTCCTTTTTTCTTTAATGTTGGCTTTGCATAGCCATGTTCCTGGTGAGCATGGCTTTGTCTGTGTGCTGCGTCTAGCTGTACTGGAGCTAACCAGAGCATGCAGTAACTATGAGGGTCATGATGCAGTTTGTTTTCCTGATGTGTCGGATCACTGGGTTGTACATGGCCTAAATCAGCTCTGCCAGATCCATGAACTTAGGACTATTTGAAAATGACAAACTGAAAAAACTAAAGATTAGGACCATATTTAAAATGAATAACAATTGTGATTATTCACCTGATGGTGGTGAATCTGTGATCGGTTTGTTTCCCCTAGGTCCTAAGGACAGGCTTGTAGTAAAAACAGGTGAAAACTTGGGCATAAAACCCAAATGTTGTTTTCAATATGATCTAATGTTATTATGTTTGGTAGAGTTTGCACTTATCACTAAAGAAATCGAGGTTATGTTCTGTAAAGCAGAATAGTTTTAGGAACTTAGCTTAGAGATGCTTGAAGAATAACTTAAAAAAGATTTGTATTTAATTTCATAGAACCAGTTTCTCCTGTTGTTGATTTGAATATTGAAGCCGTCAGCTTCTAGAGAATTAAAATAAGATTTTAGAATGATACTGAAAGCATCTTCAGTACATTTTATTCAACTGAACAAGATTCTTGTTTTTCATAAAATCAGGTACTGTGAATTTGTTGAGAGCTAGACAAGATATGTATTTAATCACTTAAATTTAGGCTGTAAAATAACTTGTGTTTTTCAGATAAATGCTTAAAAGTAACTCATGCTTCAGCAGTTGAAAAAAAACCAACAGAATTTTTGATAGTTCTGAGAATTATGATGATTTTCATAATTGTGAAATACCGTGAATCTTCCTCCTCTGTATGGAAGCAGTCTCTCTGGAGAAATTTATACGCTGTTCCCTTGACTTTGAGTTGTCAGCATCTGAAAGTAAATCTAGTTTAATTCTGTGTGGCTTGAGTTCTCTGCCTTTGACAAGGAATGAGAGAGGGAGCAAAGAGTGGAATGCAAACTAAATCTGAAGTCCTGTGGTTCTAAGACATAGTCCTATGGTCCTATGGCTTACAGAAGGTTTTTGGATTAACTTCTCAATATAATTTATACTGAGTTTGCTGCTGTTTAACTGAAAGTATGTTTCTTATTTTTGCGCAGTGAAATTAATCTTTAACATGCAAATTTAGTATCAGTAGTCATGCTGCATTGTTTATATAGAAGTAACATTTGAATCTTAAAATGAACTGTAGGCTATAATATGCTTTAGGAATAGGAAGTTTTTTCATAATACGTTTCTGGTTATTTGTCTTGAGGACTCAAATAACAGCAGAAAAATCTTTTGTTCTATGGCCTTTTTTTCATTCCGGTGTTTAAAATGGCTTCTGATAACGTAGTTTTAATGTATTCTTTCTGGTATGTAATTTTTTGGATTAATAAAATACTGCAAAGAGTTGAGCTGCAAAATGATGAAGCTGCAATCCATGTGCAGAGCAAGATTCCCAAAAGACTGGCTTTCACTCTTCACTGGACAGCTATTAAAGTGTTTGAAATAGCTGACTAAATAAATCAGGGTAGAAATAACTGGGTATGTGTCTAAGCATTGGTGAGCTCAGTTTGAGAGAGTGAGACTTGATTAGGAGGATTGACCCATCAGATCTCTTGTGGTTTTGTCTCTGAATTTTTCAGCTTTCTCTTGGAGTACCAGATCTTCTGATGTTTGCTTTTCAGTTCATACTTATTCTCATCCTGACTCCCAGGTATTCTTGCTGTTCCCAATTCCTGATAATGTCCTCTTTTCTTTGTCTTCTCCATATCCATATCCTAAGCTCAACCAGGAAAAAGAACAAAATTATCCAAATACGTACTTCATAGTATGGTAGTATTTCAGGTAAAACCCCGTACTGAACACATACAGTGATGCTATGAGCAAATTCATTGCTGTACAGCAAACGGGCATCCTGATGCCCTGGGCAGGAGAGGGGGCAGCTTGTGATGTGTTTCTGTTATTTCTCTTTAAGAAAAAACAGCAAAAAAACCCCATCCCTTAAGCAATTGAATGCAATATTCACTGAGGCTGTTCTGTTTAAGTAAGTCCATCTGTGTATCTTACTTAATGGTTCATATCACTATTTGTGAAGTTTCCTCTTCCTTTCCCCCTAATACAATAACCACTGGCCAAATTCAGAATTTTAAATGGGATGTGATTGTGAACAATCGCTCTGGCTCATCAACAGAATATTTGTATGTTACTTGTTTGATGGGAGACCTACTGCAAGCATTCGCTTAAAATCATGTAATTTGAAAAGAAATAAAAGTTCTTTATGTGCTGTATGTGACAGGACAAATATTATCAAACAACTGCTGGTTGCTGTTTGCTATTAGTGACTATCTTTTAGGAGTCTGCAGTTGCTTTGCAAGTATTAACTGAAGCTGACATAAAGACAGGAGAATACAAGTGCTCATGGATAAAGGCTTGAGAAAAGCCAGACGCTGTTTGAACAGAGCCAAAATTATCTGTGTAACTCACAAACTAGAAAAACTCAGAAGCATATGCTTAATTTGAAGTCTGACAATATTACTTGGGAAGGAAGAACAAGGTTGAAGATGCATGGGAGCTTGAGACCATTGCTGAACTGGGACTGGAAGTCTCTGGTCTCATCTTTGAAATGGCAGGCATAGTGACAGTACCATGGAAATGTCTAGGTTTGATGGGACCTCACCTGGGCCTGTCATCTCTTGAAACAGGGCCTTAGATCAGGTCATTCAGGGCTCTGTCAAGTTGAGTCTTGAATATTTCCCGTGAGAGAGACTCCACTGTTTCTCTGGACAGCCTGTTTCAGTGTTTCACTGCTCTATCTCTGAGCTCAACTGCCATCACAGTCCTGCATGCTGTTCTCCAGAACATGCTTGCTTTCCACCAATGACAAGGTTTCTGCTCCCTGCTCTTCTTGGTAGTTTCCTGTCTCCAGTCTTGAACTGTGGACTTCCAGCTCCTCGCTGTGGTCCCCAACTTTTGGGTGGCCTCACCTGCCTATTGAGACCAGCTCCAGCTGCTCATAGCTGCCCTCAGAGAGTGGTTGAGTTCCTGGCACCCTCTGGCTATGCCACTTTGTGGTTTGTAGAACAGGATCTTTCCTGGCACTTCCACAAGGCAGGTACTGGGAAAAGTGATCCCTGCCATCCCAGTGCGTCTTCTTTTCTATCTTTGTGCCTCTTTGCTTTGAATGAAAATTCTGCAGCATTAATGTGTATCTCATGCTTTAATATATCCCCTGAAGTAGGATCTAGATCCTGATGAGGTCTTTGATGCTCTGTGTGTAAGCAATCAGAAACTTCGGAGAGTTTTCAGAAATGAAAATAGTGAAGTAATTAGCTTTCTGTTTGTTTGGGTTTCCTTATGCCTTTGAACATGCCTTTCCCTGGTTTTGTATGTTGTCTGAGCTTGGTGGGGTTGAAGCCCATTAAAAAGGTGTTTAAAAGATCTGCCTTGATACTTGAAAATAGTGTAGCAAGAACTTTGCATTGGCGTATCAAAGTAAATGAATGTCCATAGGTTGCTGATATAACAATTTCATGCACTTTTTTTTTATGTTTTTGTGTTAAATAGCATTTATTGTACATTAAAATATTGCTTTGGAGTTGTTTAGTTTCTGGTTTTTTGTAGTTAAGGATCAGCTGTAATCAGGAGCATGTAATATGCTGAAGTGTGTTTTCTTTCAGAAGTGACGACAAATATATCCCTGGTGTTAAATTCACAATTGGAGCAATTCAGCACTGGCGTTACACAAAAGGCTATCTCTTTGTTGTTCCTTATGAGAGTGAGTAGCAGGGATTCTTGAAATGTCTTATCTTGTCTAGACATCAAGTCTGCAACACTGTGTTAATTAGTCCATTATTATGTGTCCAGTTTCTTAAACACTGCATATGCAAGTTGAAGTGACATGGGTTACCTCTGAAAATCTGTTGTTTTCTGTAGACAAATTTTACCAAATGAGCCGAGTACCTTCCCTGATTTTGGGAAAAATAATCCTCTCAGTTTCTGAATGAGATTTGACACTCAGACCTCGATTTGTCTGTTCCCACAGAGCTCTGGCATCCAGGAAGAAAGTATAGGAATTAATATGTTGGAAGGCTTTTTTTCTTAATGGAATTACTGGCTGGCTGGTTGCTTTCAGTTCAACAATATTTTCCAATATTCAGCAGAATGGTATTTTAAATACTTAAACTTTCTCATTAATTGCTTGTTTGCTTGACTTCGTAAATATTGCTTGCTAACAGGCCTCAGTAGTGTTAACGAACTGTTACCCTAATTGGACAGCCTTCTTGTGGACGATGCTGAAAATCACTGATTTTTCTAAAGCTTGCATTTGAAACTTCATAGATATGGTACAGAGAGAGAAGGAAAAATGGGTGTGTGGCTGGATGAACAGTCAGTCCAAATTCTCTTTCCAGATCTGCGGTCTAATTCCTTTTCTTTTCTAAGTAAATGACTTAAATCTTTGACATAGCAGTTAAGTAAGAAAAACAGTTAGGTTTTAGCAGTTTCACTGTGTGTAGTTTCAGAAGAATTGTTTCTTGTTCTCATGCTCTGTAGATTTCTGTTCTCAGATCCTTTGTTCTGGTAACATCTATATAGCAATGACTGTCTATGTATTTAACACTTTTTATTAAGGCTGTTCTCTGGAGGTTCTGCTCAGAGAGAAGACTGACAACTCATAAAGTGAAACTTTACCTAGTTAAAATTTTTTGAGTTTAATATCAGATCATAAAAAGATAGGGCATTTCTGTCATGATAGTTATGATTTCTGTAATGTATAGAAGTATACTGCATGCCTTCTTCCCTGCTCCCAACCCCCTCTGTGTCCATTGCTAGCTTTATAAATTCTGGAGATTAATGTTAGATTAAACATTTAAGTTTTAGCAGTTGTAAGAAAATAAGTAAATGAATAAACTGCTCTAATGGGAATACAGGTAGGAATGAAGGAGGCTGTCAAAGCTGGCCTTGGATGTACCTTTTCTTTTGACTTCAGCTGAGCCAGGGAAGCAGGTTACTGTTCCTTGGGTTAGCTTGTTGGTAGCTAATTTCAGGCAAAATTGTCTAGGTTAGAAAAAAATCCCCTAATTAAAATATGAGTTAAGAGGTAAGTAAGTTACGTGCTGCTGAAGGAACTGGAACAGTAGCTAGAAAACACATTAAAGGATTATTTCTGATTATGGATGAGGTCAGACATGCTTTGTTTCTGACAGGAGGAGACCAGACAAGAGTAGCTGGCCAGATGAGAGTAAAGATGGGGAAGCTGTAGGTTCTGCTTGCCTCCTAGCTTTTCTGTTCTCCTTCAAACCTTGTGTACTTAATACACAGTAGCAAGGGCTTAATGATGGACTCATCATCATTGTCAGACTAATTTGATTGATAGCATGGTATATATCATGCCTCCTCTGAGCTGAGGCTTATTTTATTTAAAAGTAAGATGTAATTAAGTGTGTTAATTTATTTTTTTCTAATCGAGAAAACATTTGTCTCAGGTTTTGGTATTTTGCCTTAGGCTTCTCAGGAAAATTGATGGCGATTCCTTTACCAAATGATATCATCTGCCTATGATCTTGTTTGATCCTTTTGTGCTTAATTAGTTTCTTTATATCAGTACCGCTCTCCTTATATACAAGTAATTTATTACTTTTTGCACATTCTTATAATCATAGAATCATAGAATAGTTAGGGTTGGAAAGGACCTTAAGATCATCTAGTTCCAACCCCCCTGCCATGGGC
>WYDI02026667.1:2880-45402 GCA_009867235.2 Psittacus erithacus | reverse complement strand
CCTTGAACACTGCCAGGGATGGGGCAGCCACAGCTTCTCTGGGCACCCTGTGCCAGCGCCCCAGCACCCTCCCAGGGCAGAGCTTCTGCCTAAGAGCTCACCTAAGCATCACACACCAAAAAATAAGATCCATTTACCAACACCAGAGAAGCCCAGGCCTTTGCAGTTTGCCCTGATGATCATTTAGTATTCATGTTACAACTGCTTGTTACATCCAAAGAATGTCACATACTTCTCTAGAAGAGACTATAGATGGTACATCAAGAGCTGGATGTGGACCTGACTTTACATGAGAAGTCTGGAATACTGGGATATCCCCACTTCTACACTTAATTGCTGCATTGAAGAATAATTCCCAGCTTTTTGTTCTTCCCAAGATTCTCTTTTGCCTTTAATAATTCCAGGGGTAGAAGCAGCAAGCACCTGAGCGATGATGCATTTGCTAGGAAACAGAATTTTGTTCAAAATACAAGTAGTGCATTTTGAAATGGTTGTTTCTGATTTTGAGAGCTGAATTCTTTCAGTCTAGAAGGGACTTCAGCAATCTGGGTGCACGGAGTGCAACAGGGATCAAAGCACCTGAAGAAATATGGTCCATAACATTACTGGTCTCTCAGCAGCGAGCTCTGCTGTGCCTAAAGGCATCAGAGCTTTCACCACAAGACCTTGGCTTTGCCTTACAGCTCTGAGGTCTAAAAAAGGTCACAGCAGCCTCAAAACAGTTTGGTTTTATTTGAAAGGAGGCAACAAATATGAAGAGAACCAGCTTTATGAATTGTAATGCCTGGAGAATGATGTTGGCAACTTTTCCTTTCTTTTGCCTCTCAACAGCACTGCTTTGTTTTAAACTATAAAAGCAGAAATATCACTCCTCAAAGCTCCCTTAGCTCAGATCTAGCGCCCGCACCACGCACTTGCTAACTACAACCAACTGCAGAAGTTATTAAAACCCAATTTACCAATCCCACTGGGGACAGAGAGTTGTAGCAGTATCATTACAGACTTATCAGTGGCTGGATGTCTTGTTGAAATGCCAAGTGCACTCAGGGTAGGAGCCCACAGAGGATGTTTCAGACATACCCATACACCCACAGGTTCATAGAATCCCAGACCAGTTTGTGTTGAAAGGGAACTTAAAGCTCATCCAGCTCCAACCCCTGCTGTGGGCAGGGACACCTTCCACTAGAGCAGCTTGCTCCAAGCCCCTGTGTCCAACCTGGCCTTGAACACTGCCAGGGATGGGGCAGCCGCAGCTTCTCTGGGCACCCTGTGCCAGCGCCTCAGCACCCTCACATTAAAGAACTTCTGCCTTAGATCTAACCTGAACTTCCCCCGTTTCAGTTTGAACCCATCCTCCCTTCTCCTATCAGTCCCATTGCTTCTCATCATCGGCTGCTCCCCGGAGATGCTGTGATTCCCGTTCCTCACCTGATCTAAGCGCTTTTAAAGCGATGCAATTTACTGCTTATCTCGGAAAATCCGATGCTAAGAAGTTACAATCGCAGGTAGCCACAAAGGAGCCGCCAGCCCAGCTTTGGGTTGCTTAACCTGGATGACAGGCTCACAACGGGAAGGACCGCAGGGCGGAGCGCCTGCGAGCGTGGCTTCAGGGCGTGTTTTACAACCCCATTGTGTGCCGGCGCCGTGTTTGACAACAGCCCGCACGTAACCAGCGCCGCTCGTAACCCCTAAAGCTGGAACCAGCCCAATGGCTGATGTCAGCCCTGCACATCCCTTCGCAGAAGCGGCTCCAAACCCTTAATCCCCTCAGTTTATGGGTGTGCGCGATGCCATTAGGACCACACCGCGGCGGAATGCGCTGGAGGGCGTTTGTCCGCTCCCGGCGCCCGTACCCGCGGCGGGGCCATGGCGGGACACCCTCCCCATCTTTCCTCCCCCCGATGACTACAGCTCCCAGCATGCTCCTCGCAGCCGCGCATGCGCCCGCCGCACTCCCTGTCGCCATCTTGCCAAATCGTTTCATCCATCTCCTCTCTCGCAGGCAGCGCTGGGACTACAACTCCCGGCGTGCTCCGCGGCTCCCACGCATGCGCCGTGCGTCCCGTCGCCATCTTGGCCCGGGGACGCGCTGCCGCCGTCGCCGCAGCCGCCACTAAACAAACCGGAGCGCGGCACCGGGAGGGGAGGAGGGTCTCTGCCGCCGAGGAGCGCTTCGATGTGCCGGGCACGGCCGGGCAGGTGGGTCCCGCTCCCCGGCAGCCCCTCCTCGCCGTGTCCCGGGGACGCTCCCCGTCAGCGGAGACGGGCAGCTCCGCTTCCCCCGACGGCTGAGACCCGCCGCCGCCGCCCCCCCCTCCCGGGCCCGCGCCCCGGCCCCCGCCTGCAGGCCGCTGGCGCTGCCCCTCCGCTGCCTCCGCTCCTTCCTGGCTTCCGAGCGCGGTGTGGGGATCCAGCGCCGTTGCCAAGGGCCATGGGGGGCAGCGGGGAAGGGCAGGCGGGCGGGCGGGGAGCCTCCAGGCGCCGTTTACCTCCTTGCACAGAGATGATCCTCCCTCCTTCTAACCCCGCGCTGGCGCCGGGGCTTTTGTTCCCAGTGCCCACCCCCGCCGCCACTGTGCCGTTCCCTGCCCCAGGCCGGCTCGCCCCTCTCGCCTCCGGCTCCTCTTTCTCCCTTTATTATCCTCGTTGCGACGGAAAGATGCGGCTTCTTCCCCCGCCACCCCCGGGGTGTCGCCGCGATGCGATGGAGCAAGAGGGTGTTCCCGTGTTTTGGTTTGGGGTTGGTTTTTTTTTTTGGGGGGGGGAGGGAGTTAATGTTGGAAAGCGAATTTTCACTGTTTTTTTTTTTGCCGTTCTGTCATATAATGGGCTGGTGCTAAATGCGTCCCCCGGGGGGAAGGGGGAGCGTGCGGTTAGCTGTGGAAGAGTTCTTATAATAGGTGCTCTGTGCATAAAGAGAGGGAGGAGACGAACATCAATTCGGAGAGCCGTTTCGGCGTGAAAAAGGGCTTGAGAAGGAGGTGGGAAACTCGGTAAAAAGGCTCGGGTGATGGAGCTGAGCTCGAGAATATGGGAAGCCCGTGCCCTTGTGAAAGTGCCGGATTCCTGCTTGGCAAAGCATGCCATTACAAAGGCTGGAGTGTGGGGATGGGAGGGAATGTGTCGGTGGAGTTGTGAGCAGGCTCAGGAGAGTTTACATCAATCAGTTTGGGAAATCAATACGTGACAGGCTCGCTCTTACTGTATTTATATTCCTCTTTCCAGCGAGGCTGAGCTCTCTGGGAGCACAAACAGGAGAGGAAGATGCCAGTGGTGTGGCCGACTCTGTTGGATCTCAGCAGAGATGAGTGCAAGAGGATCCTTCGCAAACTGGGTACAGTAAGATGCAATTTGTGGGTCTGTATGTTTGCCCTTTTAAGATTTGCCTGCCTGCTGCTTTCATGGAATACTTTTAATGTGTCTACAGGCAGCGTACAAGTCATTTCCTGCATTCTGCATGTGTCATTGGTTTGACAGCCCTGGCTTCAGATGATGTTTGGCAGATGCTCGCCACCAAAGCGAAATGAATAGAGCAGAATTGGTTTGGTTTGTGCTAGTTTCTCATGGATGTTCTAGTCCATCTCTGCCTCGATGGTGCATTGCTGTTCTTTTTATGACTGTTAACATCCACAGGATACTCTGTGAAAGGAGGTTCCTCGTCTGATTTTCAGTTCTGTGTTAGGCACCTCTTTGTACCAAAAAACCCACAGGAAACCCTGGTTTAACCTGCACTGTTCAAGTAATAAAGGTAGAAAATGAATCTGTGATGGTTTGTGATCTGCAGTTACACAGATTATCAGGGAAGTGTGAAAACAATGTGTTCTCAACTGTCATAAGAACAGGAGCTTTTTGCATTGTTCAGTATCTGAGACCCCTGCCTGACAGAGATATATAATGGGAGGCTTTTTGGTGCTCTGTCTTTGTAAATGTGTGAGACATGCTTTTGCATTTTGGAAGGTAATAACAATATTTGCTCTTTCCTCACACATCCATTTTGGGCTACCACAGGAGGCAGTCCTTTGTTTGACCCATGATCTGATCTTGTGCAGTCATTTCTGGGTTCTTAAAGATGAATTTAATTAGTTAAAGGTTTTTTTGCCACTCAAATGATGCATAGTATGAGAAGAGAAGAAAAACCCCTTACGTTTCTTGTCAGACTTTGTTCTGAGGGGCATAATGTAGGAAATGATGTCAGGAGGAAAGCTGACACTCCCTCTAACTTCCTATGCCTGTCACAGCTTTTCTTGTTCTCATTTTACTTGGACGTTAAAAGATGATGTGTTGTACTTAACTGTGCCGAGGCTCTTGTACGTGATGAAGCCATCGCCTTTATCTTCTGAGAGTTGAGAATTTATTTTCCCTGTTTATTTAATTTCTTGGGAATCTGGGAGTTGCATTCAGTTGAAACAGCGATGTTACAACTAAGCTGTACCACCCATTAAGGTGAGCACCCTCGGCCTTAAGCAAGGCTCAGGAAGTACAAAAACTAAGAGTAAGTGCAGGATGCCAAAAGATTTGGACCCAATTCATGCTGCTGAATTTTGTTAACGTAGCTCTGCTGGCTGGGAGCATGGAAAGAAAACTTCCACCCCAGCTGCTGGCAGAGCCTTGCTGGTGCAGCTGAGCCAAACAGAACTGCAGCTACACCTCCTTCAATGACATAACCTAGGCTGACAGGAAAAGAAATAAATAATAAAACCCTTTCTCTGTTTTTTTTCCTTTCCCTGTTTTTTTTTTCCTGGCATGAGCTGTGTCCCCACAAGGGGGCCCTGCGTATGTAACAGAGGGTCAGAGCCCGTAGGAGCCCTGTGTTTGCTAGGGAGGAGAAGCTCTGGGTTTAAATCCATGTAACTGCAGGGCTGGAGGGTGAAGGAGCACGGGCAGTGGGAGTGAATAGCTGTTTAAAGGTTATATCCAGCAATATTCATCTGCTTTAGAACGTCCTGCTTTTCCAGCTCTCAGCCCAACATCCGTCGTGCTCCATCCCGATTGAAATGCGGTGGTGTAGGTGAGGCTGAAATGCGTCCTGAGGTGTGCAATGCCTAGCATAGTTCTGCAGCATTTGTGGTTTATAACTGAATAAAGGTGTGATGGTAGCGCATTACACTTGAAATAATGATAGTTGTTTGTGAAACCTATTTTGTGAAGCCGTTTGATGTGTTTTCTGTTGGAAAGAGAGCGCACCATTTAGTGATTGCTTCATAGGCACACAGTCACAGAATGGTTTGGGTTGGAAGGGACCTTAAAGCTCATCCAGTTCCAACCCCCTGCCACAGACGGGCATCTTCCACTAGAGCAGGTTGCTCCAAGCCCCTGTGTCCAACCTGGCCTAAATAAGGGTGAGGAACCTACTAACAACTCTTCTGAAATCTTTACTATCGTCCAAAAGGCCAGAATGTGCATTTTTAAAGCCCTGGTGTAAAGGTTCTCTATCAAAAATGCAGAAAGAAACAAAAAACTAACAGTGATACAGTTGTATCTGAGAATTACTTCATGTTGTTAACAGAGGAAAATAATTAGTACCTTAAATATTGTAACATGTTTGTCTAAATAAATGCTGATATTAGTAATAACTGTTGCATTAATTAGCAAATGTTTTATAGCTGAAGCAGTAAGTGCTTCTGTAGGCCGCTCTGCATCCCTGTGCAAGGCTGCATGGTTAACCAAAGCGGCTCTGCTTTGTGTTTTGTCTGCTTAATCAGGACAGGAGAGCAGGACTTCTTTTCAGCACAATTCCTTGATTTGATTTGTAAATTAGCTCTTTGGAATCCTGAGCTGAAAGCTTTTCAGATGAGCAGCGCTCTTTTCTTTGCAGCAAACATCAGAGGTGTTAGGTTTTGACATACCCCTTTTATTTTGGTTAACTGGGATATGTTGTGGGGTTGGTTTGGGTTGGCCACTGAAATGGAGGTGACAAAGCCAGTTATGGAAGTATCAAAAGAATCTGTGTTTCTGGTTTAAAGCAGGAGTTGCAGTGATGTTTCCTTGTACTGTGTTAAGCTTAGAACAACGAGTCATTCTTTGGCAAATCAGCAGACTCCATTATTTCATTAGGTGTATTTTCACTCTGCTTCAGAGGTCTCAATTCAGATGTTTCAGTAGCCTTTAACTGTTTGATTTTTACTGAAACACTCGTGGTATGACATTTACATAGGTCACCTGGAATTAAAAATTCGCCTTAAATGAGAGTTGTATGCTGGCGAGTTAATCTTTTGATAGTTCTACGGTTAAGAGTAGCTCTACATTTAAGAGTAGCCCCACTGTTTCTTTTGTGTTGAGCATGTGTAATTCAGTGTGTTATGTCCTTTTCAGATTCAAGTAATTGTACATATCAAGTAAATGGGCATAAAAGATTGTGATGATTCTGCTTAACAGACTAGAGCTGATGTTCTCCACACTCATTAAGGAGAGGCATTATGGAAAAATCAGTTGCTCTTTTGATAGTGCAGTTCTTTTTCAAGTCAAGCTTTTCTGTGGAACTTTTAACAAGAATGTATGTTAAAAGATGTTCTGCTTCTAGAGAATTCTGAGCTACTCTCAAGTTTGGGAACTGTCTCTTCAGGCTTTTTGGCTGAACTGTCCGCCCAGAGCTTGACATATTCGGTTGGGTTTATAAACTAGATAATCCTCTGTAATGATAGAATTGTTTCATAGAAAAGCTGTACGCTGCAGCGTAATTGACTGCGTGAGTTCTAAATCATCAGTCTCTTTTGAAAAGCACTAAATAATTGAAAGACATGTTCCTCTTAATGATTTTGCACATTAGTAGAATACTGTCAGAAACATTTTTTTTTCCCCCCTTTGCTGTGGGCATTAAATAAAATCCTATTTGTTCTAATTCTTCAGAACTGGAAGCATATGCAGGTGTCATCAGTGCCTTACGTGCACAGGGAGACCTTACGAAAGAGAAGAAGGATCTTCTTGGAGAACTCTCTAAAGTGCTTAGGTAACTCTGACCTCTTTAAAATCAGAACCAATGACCTGTTTTCTTTTAAGGTATTGTGTGCACTAGGAGCACAAAGCAAATCTTAATTCAGAAAAGAAATTCTCCATCTTGTGGAGGTTTAATTCCCCTTCCTTGAGGTTTTTAACAAGGAAAACAACTGTGCCTCTGTGGTTGAAGCTTTGCTGTTTTGGTGCTTTGCGACCTACAGTGTTAAAAGCTTACAGGAGTGTGTGCTGGCTTCATCAAGGTAGAACTTCAAGGTCGTCCTCAAGAAAGAATGCTGTGTGTTCTCAGCAAATTTTTCTGCTGCATGCTTTAAATTTATGGCTCTCATTAGGAGGTTGGATTCTGGCTGTTTGCTATGAACAGCAGTGTTCTTTTTATCCTTCAGTAATATTTTTTTTGAGGAACAATACATTAATTCTTTCTCCCTGTGATAGCAAAAGTTAAGTGACAATCTCTTAAATGTAAATGTCTGTTCCCTTTCGTCTCTTGAGTAGATTATTCATAAGTTTAATTTCAGGCTAGAAGTTTTAGATAAATGTTCCTGTCTGCCTTTGACTAAAATATATTGCTGTTTTTAATAGTATTTCAACGGAGAGACATCGTGCTGAAGTTCGGAGGGCAGTAAATGATGAACGACTAACGACTATTGCACACAAGTAAGCTACAGGTCATTTTCTATGTGATATCAAAGGCAGCCTTTGGAAAATCCGTCATGCCTTAAGTGAAAGATTGAACTTTGAAGACTGAGTTAAAAAAACTGCAGCAAGTTAAGCGATGACATCAGTGTCCATCCTTCCTGCTTGATGCAGCTGCTGTGCTGGCATCCACTGGGCTGGTTCCTCCTTGTGTTTGCTTTCGCAAGCTTCACATGATTTTGAGAGGTGGAGAGGAGCAAGAGGGCAAGTGCTTTCGTATCTTTGATAGTTACTTAACTGTCTTATATGAAGAACTGTCTTTAAAAGGAGCAGGATTGGAAGTGTCTGTATTTTTCTTCTTTTTCTGTTACAGCCATTGATTTTTGACTATTGTAGATTAGGTGTCATGGGGAGGAAAAAAAGGAAGTCACACAAATAGCAGGCCAGTTTGAGTTAGCAGTTATACAATAGATCCAAGTCTTGCCAAAATCAGCAGACTGTTTTAGTGCTGCAGAAGGACTTTTAACATTTTAGTGTTTCAATGTCCAAGTTTAAAGAATTAGAAGTATGCAACCAACAAAACCCGCCAGCTTCCTTACGCTCCTTTAAAGAGAGGGGAAAAGAAACTATTGAAGAACAAGCATTTAGTTGTCAAATCAGGTTTCTTGTCTTGAATCAAGTGTCCTTTTTAAGTAGTAGTTCTGTTTTTAGCATTTTACAGAACGAGCATAAAGTTAGTTCTGAGGTGTTGAACTTCACATGGGTGTGATATTATAATCCAAACAAGGTGCAATTGTGAAGTGCTTCATCTCTTTATTTTTCCCTGTGGTAATTCTTTGTAAGTGATGGTTGGTAATACAGTATTTGACTTAAATTTAAGTATCTCTTAAATCATTAAGAAAACAGACTTTCCTGGCTTTGCTATGTGCAACATTTGTCATCTTAATTTCTATTGGAAAGGCGTATTTTTACCTCTGCTGATGCAGCTCTGCTTACACTATATGAATATGTATATGAAGAACACTGAAGTGTATCAGGATTTAACAACAGAGCAGATCCTGTGCATTTTACAGACTAATTTGTGGTAGCTTTTGCTGCAACTCGCTTGCAGTAGTTCACGTGAGAAGTTGTATTTTCAGAATATATGAATACATTAGAATGGGTTGATTTGCTGCAGACCATAACAGCATTGAAAATAATTTGTCATTTTGGTTTTGCTGATCTGACAAATGACTCGTGTAATAAGTCATCAACAGAAACACTTCTCCCATCTCGATAAGAACAGCATTTCTTTGAAGCATTCCAGTTTCTAAGTATTAAGGTTAAGAGAAAACTGGAGCAGCAGGCTGGTTCCTGTTGAGGAAGGTGCTTGGGGTGCATTTAAATCATTTCATGTTGTATTACTGTGTTTGGGACTACTTTAATAAGTCTGAGAAACTCTTCTGCTCAGGTAAAACAAGATTTTCATTAGAAGCTGAAAGTTTTTCCCTGGGATGTAGTGGTAGATGTAAAATTCCAGTAGAAGTAGAGAGTATACCATCTCTACCTGAATAGTAGCTAATCTCATATGGGGTTTTTGAGTGTGACATCCACACACCTCTGTTCCCTTAAAGGCTCTTTAAAACAAAACAGGTAAAGAAGCAGCAACTCTTAAGATTTCTGTGGGAGGATTTCTGCATCAGGAGGGAAAAATGTAAGGGCTTTCATGAAATGAAGACATTTGAAGGTTATTGCTGTAGTATGTCTTTAGAAACTGCCTTTTAGCGTTTCACTGTTGAAAAAAGCCTCTTAAATAAGAGTACTGAATATTTTGGGAACTCTGCAATATACTTACAAGCATGTGCATTTCTGTTTAGTATGTCTGGACCAAATAGTTCTTCCGAATGGTCTATAGAAGGTCGTCGACTGGTGCCGCTGATGCCACGGCTTGTTCCACAAACAGCTTTTACTGTTACTGCTAATGCTGTTGCCAATGCAGCGGTTCAGCACAACGCATCTCTTCCAGTTCCTGCAGAAACTGGAAACAAAGAAGGTGAGAGAAAGCCCTAACTACTTCAGTCAGTGGGAATATAGAAGTAATGTCACAGGAGAAATTGTTCTCTTAGAGTTTAAGTGTTAGATTATTAGTATTTTTTTAATCTGAATCTTTCTTATTGCGCAGTATTCCTAGAAACATGATATTACTTACTTATTTAAATGCCTTTGCAGCACCTGCAGCGTAAATCTGATACTTGGTGTTAGTGAGCACACTAGCAACTGAAATTAAGAAAACCAAATTGCCAGGAAAGGGGGAAATTCACTGGTTAACCTGTTAAGCTCTGTAAATTCTCAAAACTCGGACCAATGGCTTAAGCTTTTGTCAAGTTCTGTGAGTGATGGAAGATGTTTGAGGTCTCTTCCGACCCAAACCATGCTGTGATCCGATGAAGAAAATTTTGTTGGATGTATTATTTTCCCCCCACTTGAGATTAAACATACCAAGTTAACAAGTTAAAGATTGCTTTCTGCTTTCCCTGTGCCTTTTAAATGACGCTGGTACGCATTCCATCTAGCTTAGCTGAATAGGCTCGAATTGTGCTTCATGCAACTGGAGAATGTGTAACGCTTCTTGAAACAAGCTGGTTTATTCTGGTTGTGTGAGAAATGCTGGATCATTGTGTTGTTATTTACAAGAAAGGGTTAAAAAAAGATGATTAGCAAAAATCAGTTGTTCATTACTGAAGCAGTATTTTGGTTTGTTCAACTGGTGTACTGTTGAGGAGAGACACTAGCTATGTTCCATCAGTTATCAGTCTGGATATGGTCACTGACAATAAAGCAAAACGGTCAAAATACCAACTTAATGCTAAAATTAAAAATAATAAGTTGTAAGGTAAAACATCAGGTTAATACAAATAAATCTGGAGTGAACAGCACAGATTTCTGGGGGCGGGGGAGGAGGGGATGTTAGATTTCTCTGTTGTCTTTGAAAGCCATTAATTCAATGGCCATACTTAGGTCAAACTGGGAAGTCATCAACAGGATTGCAGAGGCAAAGGTATGGATAATGACCCAATAAGTCTTTGGCTTCCATTTCAATTGTTAAAATAGTGATAGAATAATGGGATTCTGCACTTCAGTTATATGGAAGGTGTCTTTTCTCCTCTTCAGTGGTGGTTTGCTATTCCTACACAAGTACCACTTCAACCCCAACATCTACCCCTGTTCCAAGTGGCAGTGTAGCAACAGTGAAGTCCCCCAGACCCGCCAGTCCAGCCTCCAATGTAGTCGTCTTGCCAAGTGGAAGTACTGTTTACGTCAAAAGTAAGTGATACTAGCAACTGATTAACAAAAGGGAAAGAAAGGGACAGTCTTGTGGCTGAAGCATGGACTGAGTTAAGCACTTTGACCTTGGGCAAGTCATTTAATGCCTTTATGCCTTCGTTTAGCCTAAAGGATGAATTTATTGCTTCCCCTTTTCAGAGAAATCATGTTGAGGATAAATCCACTCGCTGTAAAATGCTGCAGGGAGCAGTAATGACAAGAAGAATAAAAAGTAGTTTCAAAATTAAACCTAGAAATTGCTGTGTATCAGTAGATTTCTAATCCAACTTGATCAGAGCTTCTCTTTAAGGTGGCTCAGCTGGTTGCTTCCGCAGAGGACTTCCCTCTTCCTTCTGCTGAAGAATGCATCATAGTCACTTCCTTGAGTTAGAAAAGGTCCCTCTTTTCCATTTTCATTGTGCACAGTAGCCTGGCAAGCATTTATTTGCTTATGTTATCTGTATGTGGCCATTTTGTCATTTATTTGGAAGTGAATCTCAGTGAGGCTTGCATTACTTGGCAACTGTGAAAACTCCAAATGAAATCCCACCAGATACCCATCTTCATGCATTTCAACTTGGAAATACCCAGGACATAACATCCACATTCAGTCTTTTTTCTAACCCCCTCTCCCTTCTTTCTTTGACTAATAGATCAGCTAATTTTAAAAGCAGAATATGGCCTTATGCATACACCCAGCTCATCAAAGGTAGTTTTATTAACTAATAAAGATGTTTCCTTCTGTCCTTATTTGGTGTCAGTATCAAAATGCAGGTGACAAAGTTTAACAGTGGATAAGTGCTATTTTTATGCTTGCTGTGGATCCCTTTAATATTTTAAAGGTGATCTTAATCTTTATGCAATATGTGGATGTTTGTATAAACTTCTAGCTAGTCGGAAATGCCACATAATGTTACCTGCAAACCACTGTCTTCAAGGGCTGAATCAACCCACAGAACCCATTACATGAAGATTTTTCATTTCTCTGATTTCGTGCACTCATCACTCTGCTTTAGTTTAAAGATTCAGGGGAAAAATGTTCTTAACCTCTTGAAAATTTAATTTAGCCCTCTAATGAATTATTACATGGTAATACATGAATTATTATGTGATAATGAGTGTAAAATCAGTCTAGACACGCAGTAGAGGGATGAAACGTTCTCATTTTTATTCTGTCCATCCCTAGATTGCATTTTTCCCCGCACACACTTTGCATGCTTCTTTTCGTTCCCTTTTTTTAAGGAGCTGTGTGTCTTTCAGTCTGCGTTATATCAGTCCCCTTAGTTTTAACAAACCTGCAGAAGAGCAAGCTCAGGAGGCCTGAGTTATAGGAGTGACTTTGCCACTGACCTATAGTGTGACCTCCTCCGAGTCTCAGTCTGATTGAGCCATTAACCTCTCCCTGCCTCTGCTTCCTTGCTTGTCAAGTGTGAGTTACACTTCAGCTGTATTACCTCTTAGCTAAATGCTGGGGAAAAACTGTGCAAATGCAGTTTCTAACATGAAATCCTAGAAACAATGTTCTTAAGGAACCCCAGCAGTGAAAACAGGAGATGAAATGAGCTCTACTCACCAAAAAATAACGTTCTATTAATTTACTCTTACTTTCTTATTTTTGTATTGTTCTTTATTGGGTTTCTTTGGTGGAGAAGGAGTACAAATAGCTTTCTCTGAAGTATTTCTTGGTGACCCACCAAGAAAGCAGCAGTGTCCTAACATCCTAGCTGCATATGGAGTTTTGATTCAAATGAATTCTGAAATTCCAGCACATTTTCAGTGTGATTTAACAACCTCACAGCCCTAAGTTTGCGTTGTGCACTCACAGTAATACTTAAAACCCTGTTCATAATAGAGTTTAGAGTCATGTAACCAAATCTCTGCATTACAGATGGAGATCACCTCTAGGCTTGTTCAGGGCCGTAAAGTGTTGATTAGAGCTTTGAAATCCACTTGTAGATCCATGCTTCATCTGTACAGCTACAGCCAGCTAAAGTGCATTTTTTTGGAGTTCAGAGCAAACTTAAAATAAAGCCTTTGCTTCTCTTCTCCAGTTCAGCTTCCACAGAAGTGGATTTCCACGTCTTTGGGTAAAACTGTCTGAAGTGCACCTGGAAATGAGCTGGGACTTGTATGAAGAGAGAATCCCATGTTGTTCCAGAAGTCAATTTCTGTGCTTCAGGGATCTTTCTTGTCCATGTTAATTCCTACATCTTCACTTTTTGAGTGCCAGAATACTTAGTTATTTTAGTTGGAGGTTGTAATTAGCTCTTGACCCTAATTAGAGATAGGCTGCCAACCAAGTTTGCTTGGCTTACCAGCAAGGCTGTATTGTGCCATAACAGTGTTCTTTGTCTTTAAGCCCCAGGCATATGGAACAAGATCTTCAGCCTTTTTCTGCATAAGGGGGATTGTGTCTTTTTGGCTTATCTCTGGTTTGCTTAACATTGGCTAATTTGATAAACATAAACGCCACCCATTAGCTGTAAGAGATTTT
Source organism: Psittacus erithacus (assembly GCA_009867235.2). Lineage (NCBI taxonomy): Eukaryota > Metazoa > Chordata > Aves > Psittaciformes > Psittacidae > Psittacus > Psittacus erithacus. The sequence goes on along the minus strand of WYDI02026667.1, from coordinate 32,018 downwards.
CAAGGTTATTAAACTCCATCTTTCTGTAATGTATACCAATTTATGAACTTACTGCCTACTTTGGAATGTTTCACATGGATTTAAGATGCATTAATCATGCTGTTATCCTTTGCTCAGCTGAATATTGCAGATCTTTGCTCTTTGTGTGCAGTAGAGGATTGTGAGGAAGAATGAAATTCTTTGAGGCCATACTTTTGTTGTTCATGATTGCCCATTTGGTGACACTTTATGTATGTTGCACAAAAGGTACCAGACAAGGCAGAAGCTGGTTAAGTGAGGGTTGGCCTTTGTAGTTAAAGTATGCCATAAAATAAAGGATCTCAAGATGCCATGCTGAGGTGATAGGGAGAAGGCTTGCTGTGATGATAAGCATGGCATAGTAGGTACAGAGGTTGAAACTTAAAACAGGAGATTTAGGTTAGATATAAGGAAGAAATTCTTTATTGTGAGAGTGGTGAGACACTGACAGAAGCTGCCCAAGAAAGTTGTGGATGCCTCATCCCTGAAGGTACAGGCCAGGGTCCTGAGCAACCTGGACTAGTGGAGGGTGTCCCTGCCCATGGCAGGAGGGTTGGAATTAGTTGATCTTAAGTCCTTTCCAACCCAAACCAATCTGTGATTCTGTGAAATCAAAGAAGACTACAGGAGGATAAACCGAAGTAGTCCAGTTGGTGTTAACAAAACAAGCAGCAAGAGCAGTGTAATGTAAAGTTTTAAACTGAAATGTGCATGATGTTATCCCAGCCCCCTTGCGTGTGTAATCTCATTTGTCAAGCTTCTTGAGACAGAGTGAAATCCCTGTACAGGCTCTTAGGTTCTTTAAATCTCTTAAACTGAGTGAAGTAACCCAGTAAATGAGTAGGTTGTGGGGCTTGTTTCTTTGCTTCATGGTGGTCTGTGTCAAGGACTCTGTGGTGTGATACAGGTTGGTTGTGACCATACGATGTAATTTATACTCTGGTTCTTCTTACCTTATTTGAAAGCGCATACAAGGCTCAGCAAGTTTGTAGTGTTTTAGAAAGCAGTTAGAGCTGCAGATAGGGGAAAATACAACTGAGATAAAGTACTTCTTTTGCAGGCGTCAGCTGCTCAGATGATGATGAAAAGCCCCGCAAAAGACGACGAACGAATTCCTCGAGTTCTTCCCCTGTTCTCCTGAAAGAAGTCCCGAAGGCAGTGACTCCTGTCACTAAAACTATCACAGTGCCTGTAAGTGGCAGCCCCAAGATGAGTAATATTATGCAGAGCATTGCCAACTCCTTACCACCGCACATGTCGCCTGTGAAAATAACCTTCACTAAGCCCTCAACACAGACAACAAACACGACAACGCAGAAGGTATGTGGGGGAAGCTGCCAAACGTTACTTTATTCTGGTTTTATCAATGAATAAGATGTGATGTTTGACTCTTCCTTGCTGTGAACTGTCTGGCTGTTTTCTTAAGGATTGCACTTGGGATAAGGTAATCCCTCTTTAAAACGAACAAAGAGAAAAAACCAAACTCTTGTATGAATTTAGTTCACCTGTGTGTGAAAGGACCTGGATTGACAGCCGTGGAGACTGAAGCCCTCTTTTTATCCACAGAACAGGTACAGCACAGGCAGCGGGAGTGCAAGCCTCCCCCAGACTGCCCCACCAATGTGCCTCAACCCTGACCTGAAGGGACCACTTCTAGGGATGAGAGGGGATTCAGTCTCCATGCTCATTCAATTCTTGGCCTCTCTGGTGAGACTGCCAACAAGGTTGCCAGTTAGTACCATTTGTGGTGTTGGGTTTTGTGATATGGACACTAGTCCACTGAGAACTGGATCACATAGGCCACTGAACAGCCTTCAGATGGTAACAACTATTGGTCAAAGGTAATCTTTCTTATTTCTATTTTCCTTATTGATGATTATTCTTTGCAGTAGTAGAATTCCAGAAGAGGTGGCATGGGCTTTCCCTTGCCAAGCCTTTTGTCTAGAGACTAGGTTTTTTGGGGGTCTACAAAGCTTATCCTTGGAGCTGATCAAAGACTGGGGGGGGCTTTATTTTCCTTTCAGTACTAGTGTGCCATTTCTTATTCTACATAACGGTGTTCTAGTGGTCAATATCAGTTGCATTATTTCAGCTGAGTGTGCCCAGCTATCACCAGAATGCAGTGTGTGGAAAAGGTTTTCTGTGTTGAAGTTTTGTATTGGACCCAGACTTTTAACGTGCCACATCTATGGCATGACTGTTTTCCCATGGCTTTAGGAAGCATTTCAGATGTGTCTACTGCTTTGTTCTTAAGATGTAAGAAAAGATTAATGGCTCAGACCAAGCTTATTCTTGGTATGGTTATTTATTAAGGCAAACTTAGGAGTGGAGGGTGTCTGTGGAATTAATTTGGCCCTGATACCAACAGATTGGTGGGAGGCTGACCACTAACAAGCATTTTTTTATGCCAACTGTGGCAGTTTGACTTGAGCTCAAACCCTCACAGCGTATTTGTTCTATTCATTGTCTTAATTGTTTTATGGCTCTGTTTGGATTAGGAGAGTTCCCATGTCCTGACTTCTTTGGAAACAAAGGAAGATTAACTGAAGCAATGTGCAGTAAAGATCTTGCTTTCTGGCCTTTTCCCACTTCAGAGCTCTTTGATGCTTTCATTTGATTCACTGTCCTTTAACAGTGTCCTGAATCGAATTTCGTCTCTGAGTACTGGAGTAGAAAGTTGTGAGTGAGCATAAACCATAAAATAAAGTGTCCTGCATTCAATGCAGCAACTTCACAGCTAGTATAGGACTTAACCTACCCATCCTTTTGCTCTTGTTAGGCTCATCTTTACAGCAGACAGAATTTTTCTGCCTTAAACATCTGTAGTCTTGTATTAAGTATGAGTGTTACGTATGCTGGTAGTTAAAGATGGAGTGTATTAAAACTGCAAAAGGAAGAGAACAGACTGTTGGTAAGGTCTTTCCTGCAGTTGTACTTCTGCTTGTTCTGACATGGAAACTTTAGGTTTTGATTTGCATGGTATTATTTGGCTCTCTTTCTAATCTGCAATGATGGGAAAGCCGTCACTTGTTTCATTAGGGAGCCATAGTAGTGTTTGTATCTGAACTTGTCACACTGCCCTCTTTTGTTGGATTTAGATATACCAAAATACATAACTGTGGATCATTTTGGTACAGGAGATCCCTTTTAGAAGTTTGACATTAAATGCCGGACTTGTTACACTAAAATTGGAAGTGTATTATTTTAAAGAAGTTCTGGTAGAGATGGGTGAAGCTGTTGGATAGGAATGAAATTCTTCATTCCCACATGCCAGCTTTCTGAATTGCTTTGACATTTTAGTAGGTTAGAGGAAGATTATATTTAAGGACTGATAATGTCAGAGTTCCAATTTGTGGATTCTCTTGTTATAAAGTCCTCTGCCTGAGGACTTTATAAGCTCGTGAAGCTTTTGGCAGTTAATGTCTTTAATTCTTCAGGAGCAAGGTTTGATGTCTCTCAAAATAGAGCTGATAGGACTAATTTTAATATATATTAGGAATTATTTTTTACCATAACAAAAACAAAAGAGACACTTGCTTTTGTTTTAGTTTTAAATCAAGCAGTCTTTCTGCTGTAAAATACATCATGCCGTTTTGGTACCTGGGATGAGCTTACTTTGATTTCAACATACATGAGAAAAATAGCATCTCAACAAATATGATTGTGATTTGAACTTTAATCCTTCTAAGCTTTTACCTGAAAATTCTCTTCTCTGGATATACTTCATGCATGAATATCACTCAACTTTGTTCTGCTCTGTTAATCTTGGGAGTAGAAATAGAATAAAGAGACCCAAACCTGCTTAGTCACAGGACAGCAGTCATTGTTGAACTATAATTCTTTACAAGCTTTATTTCCTTGCATGGTTAAAGTACTGTTAAGTGGTAATCTTGGACTGATGGTTTTATCTTTGTCTTTGCCTGAAGAACAAGTCTTCAGGAGTTGTGTTTATGCCCACATTCATCCTACTGATACGTACTTAGTTAAAATGCTGAACTTGTCCTGTTGCACTATGGATTATATAGGAAGTTTAATGTGAATAATCTGCCTCTTTTAGCTGCGGGTTGTCCTTTGACTATATTCTTAAATGAGTGGAATGGAGCTGGTCAAAAATTCGAACACTTGGGAAGTATTTCTAGTGTTAACTGACTAAGAAACAGGATAAAACTCTGGGGGCACATTGTAGGATCTTTTTGCCTCCTACCAGAATCAAGCAGAATCATCTTCATGGTTGTAGCCTCAGAGCAATTTCAGGAGGGTGTTTTGACTGAATCAAGGTTAGGTAGAGGGGAAAACCAAGAGTGTAACAGAGAAAATGTTCTTCCCTGGGGAATGCAATAGTGTTAGAGCAGCAGATGTAGGAACTTTGCTCTTCAGGCATTGGTCACTTGTGGACAACCTGCTGTAGCTCGTGTAGTAAGTCTGGTTTTCCTCAGATCAAGATGTTAAAGGCTTAGCTAAGTAGCGAGGATCACAAAAACCAAGCGCTGGGGCAAAAGGAGAGGCAGAGGCAGCCATGGGGGTGAAATTCGCTGCTTTTATTCCATCCGTGTGGTTATTTTTATTTTATTTGATAAACTCTTAATCTCTTACTGCTTGATCTGTCACTTCAGTCTGTTTCTGATGCCATTATCATGCTATTTCTTTTCTGTATCGGGCAAGGTTTCACTATTGCTCAGGTAGTAGTATAAGACTTTTGGTTTGAGCTGACCCAGGTTTTCTTTGCTCCTTCTATACTTTTTTCTGTCTGCTTTTGCTACATTAATTAGCTTTAATTTTCAAGGTTTTAATAAATGAAGTTATTTGGACAATTGCATCATTAAACCAACTTCTCAATATTCTAGCATGGTAAAGTGAAAATATGTTGTATTTCTGTTCTATGTGTTTCAATATTAACTGTGTGTACATAAAAGGAGGTACGTAGAAGCAGAATAAAAGGAATCTCTTTACATTAGCAGTCCCCATGTTCAACACATAAGAAATGTTAGCTTTCTAGATCAGTGGCGTAAGAACAGACCTCTTCCAGTGTTATAATGAATTCTGTATTTTCCCTGTGTCAGATCAGATTAATGGTGGTGTAATTGTAACTCGCACCAGGGGTAATGTTTATTCTCTTTAGAGAAGTGGCTTTCAGACAGATAAAGGATTTCTTGTTATTGAGAGCACAAATTAAAGCAGAAATTGTTTCAAACCTAAATCATGTCTTTTGCACTGAAGAAATACTGTTTGCAGCTTTATGCATCAAAAATATTTCCCATTACTGACTCGGCAACTGCTTGTTCATTGCTGAAGAGAAAAAAAGGAATCATCTATTCTCTCACTGCCATTTCTTGATGCATGTGCAAGTTTTGGGAGAATGGCATTTAAAACTTGTTGGAAATGCCTTTAGTTCCATTTAAAATGATTTCCAGGCTTCCTGGCCCAGTTTAATGAAGCCAAGCAGTCCATTCCTGTTTGCCTTCAGACATGAGATAATGCTGCTTTAATTAGATAGTAATTGTTTTTTCTCAAACTCAAACCTTTCTAATTTTAAGGAAATGTTTATCACCATTTCTTCAAGCTAATTGGGTGTTTTTGTTGCCAGCAAATGAGATTATGAGTCTTAAACGGCCTTAATAAACGTGTATTCCTAAAACTAAATACACCAACAGATGCATGACTGCAATTTTATGCTTTTAGATAAAAGCAAAGAACAAATGAATTTCTTGTTGTTCTTTTGTTCTTTTTCTTCTTTCAGGTGATCATAGTAACCACCTCTCCAAGCTCAACTTTTGTACCCAACATCCTTTCAAAGTCCCACAACTATGCAGCAGTTACGAAACTTGTCCCAACGTCAGTCATTGCCTCAACTACTCAGAAGCAGCCAGTGGTCATAACTGCTTCTCAGTCCTCTTTGGTCAGTAGCAGCAGCACAAGCAGCAGCTGTTCCACTCCTTCCTGTACTGCAAATACTATTGCTGTGACTGCTGTGGTATCATCAACACCATCAGTGGTTATGTCAACAGTAGCACAAGGTATGGCGATAACATTATGCTTATAAAAGATGCTCTGTCAGTGATGAATTGAACTCTTTGTTTTGAGAATAACATAGGGGAGATGCACGTGGTGTTTACTTGCGATGAGTAAAGCACAGGAGATGTGAAAGAAATCATAGCTTTTGGTTTTGAAAAGATTTCACTTGCAGCAGTAAAACACTGTAGCCTCAAAATGCCTGGCTTTCAAAACTCTATTTGATGCATGGAATATGGATGTTCCCAATATTTAAAGGTGGTCGCTTCTCTTAAAGCCTCATTTATAAAGGTTTGCAAAGTTAATATCAGATAAACAGAACTTATGCTTGACACGCTCAGTCTTTAGACTTGTAATTAATCTCAATGACAATTCTGAAAGGTAAGGAGGTGTTTACACCTTTTTATCCGTGTATTTTATCAGCATGTCAGTTTTCATGTCCTTCAGTTTAAGACCTGAGTGGGCCTGGATTCAAATTCCTAGGTTTCTGATTTCCAGTTCCAAGTGTGTGCTAGCATCTTGACTGTTTCAGCTCCCACAGCCACTAGATAACGTTTGGAAGAGAAGCTGTGGATGACTGAAAGTGCCTTAGTAAGCAGCCCTTGAAAAATAACTGTGCCTGACAACAAGAAGTGTCACATTGGAGTTTTTCCTTGTCTGTATATTCCATTCTTGTTTCATTCCACAAAATACTGGGCAACCACATCAAGGCTGAGGATGTATTTTGCATTTTGTGTGGCTGCTGTTAATCAGATCCTGAAGTTCATAGAATCATAGAAAGGTTTGAGTTGGAAAGGACCTTAAGATCATCCAGTTCCAGCCGCCTGCCATGGGCAGGGATGCCTCACCCTAGACTGTGTCACCCAAGGCTCTGTCCAACCTGACCTTGAACACTGCCAGGGATGGGGCATTTGCCACTTCTCTGGGCACCCTGTGCCAGGGCCTCACTGCCCTCGCAGTAAAGAACTTCTTTATATCTAACCTGAGCTTCCCCTGTTTAAGTTTTAACCAGTTACCTCTTGTCCTATCACTGCAATCACACACAAATTAGTAACCTGCAGAGCACAAGGGCTTATGGCAGAATTCATACCATTTGAACTGCGGATTTTTAGTTAGGTTTGATCATGGGAGAGATTTTACTTCTAAAATACAGGAGATGCAATATCTCTTGAACAGTTACTTGTTTTACAAGATTATCAGTGTCGTTGCAGAAGATGCTAGTGAAACATTCTGTGGTGTAGAATAGTAATCACTCCAAATGTGATGGAAGTTCTTTTCATGAATGAAAACAACTGATGAAGAAAATGGAGAAACCGTCTTAGATGATGCAGTGAGAAAAGGATTATGTAGATTGCCAGAATTACTTTTCATTATGATTTCTGTCATTGTCACTGCCATCTGTAAAGGTAGCAAAATACGAGATTTTCTTTCTATGCTCCAGTACAAATGAGACTTGGTTTAAAACTGCCTTTATAAGACGTGGACTTTGTGTTTTCTGGTGCTTATGGATGTGCAGTTTAGACTTACAGGTGAAACCAAATTTTGCTGGAAATGCTGTGACAGCTATGTAAGGGGATGACAGAAGTATTAAGATTTATTTGGGAACTTCATCTTTCCATCTTACTGCAAACTTGTTTTAATCACTTTATTACTTGTAAGGTCACCTAACCTATCAGCACAAAAATGTGTTCCATAGTTTTCTAAATTACATTAAAGTACTTGATTCTTTTAAAACAATATCGTATTCACTGAGAGATACTCCCTTCTAATGTTGATGGGTTTGATGTTTGACATCCTCATATCCCTAACTTTTTGTAGTCATGATTTTTGCTATAAATACTTTGATTTCTTGAAACCTGAAAGATCAGACTTTGAAAATGTTTGTGAATTATTTGCACTAGAAAAGGTGCAGGAAGTAAACTGGGATTGTGGTCATTCCGTTAGCTGCTGTTCTGCTGCCACGTTGCAAACCTGTATAAAGCTCTGTTGTCTCTGAGTAGAGAGCTTCTGCTATGTGGGAGCTTTGTTCCTTTGTGTATCTATGCATTTTTCAGTAGGAAAGGTAGTTGATATGCAAAATGATTTTAGAAATTGTAATATTTGTGTTGCACTGTCCAGTCTTAAACCATTTACTGTTTCACAGGTGTGTCTACATCAGCAATTAAAGTTGCCTCTACCAGGCTACCTTCCCCAAAAGGTTTGGTTGGGAACCCAACACAGATCTTAGCACAGTTTCCCAAGCAACATCAGCAGTCCCCCAAACAGCAGCTGCAACAAATACAACAGGCCCAGCAACAACAACAACAGCAGCAGCAGCAGCAACAGCAGCAACAACTGGTGCAGTCCTCTGCAGCTCAGCAGCAGCCACAGCAATCTCAATTGCCACCTGGCATCAAGCCCACCATTCAGATCAAACAGGAATCAGGTAGTTGGAGTTAATCTTGGGTCATATCACTGATTGATGAGGTCTGACCACAGCTTGGGGAAGGGCTGAATTCTGTCCCAAAATGTGCATGGGGAGCTGTGATTACTTGAGTACAGGATTTGGTATTAAACCTGCATATAAGTATATAGTGACGATTGTCTTAATGTTTTCAACTAACAGGAATGGAAGGATTTGGTTCTGTCCTTGTTTGGTACAGGTATTACAGACCATGTTTTAGGAATAAATGTTTTATCTTTAGGGGTCAAAAGGTATGTAAATATCTTCAAAACTAACACAGTAGCAACCTGGAAGATGCCAGTTTTGTGAAGGTCCAAGAGCTCAACTATATCAATTGGAAAAATAAGTTAATCTATGTTTTAACTCTTTTTTTTGGGGGATCCAGAAATCAAAACCTACTTTTGAGGTACTTGTCAAAACACATACGATTAGATCTGAGACTGGAAGTTGGACTGGATTCTTTTTGTAGTATTGATTCATTCAGTTGACTTTGGGCAAGTTGTGTCATCTTTCTGTCTCTGCTGTAGAATACAGTTCTTATCTCCATAAGATGCAGTAAGAAGTAATGCTTGCAAAGTTACCTAATTCTAAAGGAAGAAGTGCTGTAAAAGTGCAAAGTATTTTTATGTCCATATTTTATATTAATCTCATTCATGTCAGTTAAAGTATTACTTTATATTCATACTGTTTAGATCAGAGAATTAAAATACACCACAGAATGAAACATAAACAGCCCTGCTCCTGTCCTTTGATAAACTTCCTTTTGGAATGGTCCTAGGACTATTGCCTAAGGAAAAATACCTACTAATGAAGACAGATAAGAGACCTCCAGTGACTGAGCAATATTTGATCAATAGGAGCTTCATTCCTTGCCTTCTACCATGGGTTTAGGTTCAGTGTGCTTATGAAGTTTCTTGGGAAATACTCTCTGATACCTATTCTTTCTGGAAGGTGTGAATCAGTTTTCACAGAGACTTTGCTTTTTATCCAGTTTTGTGTTTGGATGCCGCAAAGGCTTCAATTTCTCTTTCCTATCTTCATTATTTAAGTTTGGAGCTAACTTGCTCCATCTTGCTTTTATAGTCAATGTAGAAAGAAGAAAACAGGAGGATGTTTCACATCCCGAGTGGACAAAATTACTCACCTGGAAATATTTGTGCACTAATGTAATGCCTATGTTTAGATGGGATCAATTCAGGCTGGGTGTTTCATAGCATTTGACCAACACAATGCAATACATTTCCCTTATCATGGAACAGAATGTAAGTTGCAAGTATCCTCGGATATATTTTTCAACAGATGATGTGAATCTCCTGGTTTGCAGCTGAGAAGTGAATCTTGCAGAGGTCCCATTCCACACTGCACAAATGGAAAGAGAGGAAGCAGGATCCTTGCTGTACTAAGGTGTCCTCATCCTTTGTTCTTGCTGAATCTACTCAGAGCTTGTTTCAGCCCAATTCCCTTGTGGCTTCAAGATTACAGATAAATCAGAAGGAGAGAGAGCAGTTTCCTTAAAGCAGTCTTCCCTAGCCAGTGTCACAGATGCTTCCTTACACCCCCTAATACTCTGTGCAGAAAGCTTTTATTAGTTTAGCCAAAGGGATGAAGTTGAACTAGGCTCATTTAGAAACATTCGAATTTAGACTAAATTGATGAAGAATCATTCCACTTTTAGATGGTTCACTGTATATGAACCAATTCAATATTGGTTGTAACCTGTTGTTTCCTGAGAAACATTCTGTTTATTGAATCATGGATCAGAAAAGGTTAAAAATCATGACAACAAATCATTGATGGAATAGAATCCTGCGCTTCAGTGGGAGTAGGTAGGAACTGAAACAGGCACATAGAAGATTGAAAAATAAAGATGCTTTTTTATTTGCAAAGCAAAAACCAAGAAAAAAAAAGCCCCAACCCAAGCAAAATAAGTATTTTTTTTTGTTTTTTTCAGCATCAAGAATTCATGGGCTCAGAATTAAAGCCTTGTGAGGCTTCTTGCCCACTCGGGCTTGGTCTGAGAAAGCATTTCAGAAAGTAACTTTTCGTGCCTGTATTTTAACAGTGACCTTTCTCCTTTCCTAGGTGTTAAAATAATCACTCAGCAGGTGCAGCCCAGTAAAATCCTTCCCAAACCAGTTACAGCGACCTTGCCCAGCAGTAGCAATTCACCTATTATGGTGGTTAGCAGTAATGGGACTGTCAGGACAACTAAACTGGTCACTACTCCCACTGGTAAGTTACGGCTCTGAGAAGGGAAGGGAGGGTTAACCCAGGCATACACATCATCAGACATGGTTTATTAGAGTATATAAAAGATAAAGCGCTTCTCTGTTGTAAACAGTGAGCACAACAGCACATCCACAATCCTGTTAGGATTTATTCTAGAATAGGATTTTTACACTGAGGGCTCTTTTGTTCCTTTTCGGATACTTTTGAGTTAGTACACAAAAACATGATCATGCCTTCCCCCCTGGTTTTATTTTAAAGGAAGTTTTCTTGCAACTTACACTGATACTTTGCACTTCTGTAGCACTTTATGCAGTTGATTTACATTTTTTAGGTACCTCAGGCAGGTAGCTCTGCATCATTGCTGCTTTATATAGATGGACTTTAACAGACAGGTGACTTGCTCATAAACCTGCAGTGACTTTATAAAAAGCCCAGTAAATTGAATTTGAAACTCCCAGTGTTTTTAATGTGGATCTAATTGTATTTGTGTTTTCTTACTGATTAAGGATCAGAAATAATGCAGACTTGTGTGAGGACAGCTTGAAAGGCAGCTGTATAACCTAGTTTCAGAAAACTGACTTCCTGATCTTTTAGCACGGGTTGGGAATACCAGCATAACTAATGCTTTTCCATTTCAACTTTTGAAGTACTTCACAAAAACATTCAATGTGTGTAGAAAATAGCAGTTTTGTGGTTCATTTCATTGGTAAAACCTTATTGTGCTCCGTTCCATTTGAGCTCATGGCTTTCTTGTAACAAACTGGTTTGCTCTGTGAACTTTAGCAATCAAGGTCTATAGCGCACTACCTGCAGTGGTACAAGCAGAATGGAATTAGGTGTCATGTAGTTGTTGACTTGTATTATTCTGAGCAAGTTTTCTATATGAACTCATTTCTGTTTTCATTCTGAGAAGGAGTAGGTCTGAAAACCCAGCATATACCATGTCAGACTTCTTTTGTACTGCTAAAGGTTAAATCTGTATAACTGCATTATCATTGTAAATAATATATTTCTTCTAGAGTGATATTTAGACGAGTTACTGGTGGTGTTCTTTATAAACAATTTGTCATGTAGGAGAAGTGAGAGTATAGGTGTCTTTGAAAAGAGGAAGGGATCAGTTCTGGTAGTGTCATCAGATACCAAACTCTTGAGTATTTAAGGGAGCAAGTGGCAAACGTACAGGCAGAATCTAAATGCCTACCGCAAGCTGAAATCTTAGGCACAAGGCTGTGAATTCAAATATGGCAGTTGTGGAACATGTGGGGAAAAAAATGGTTTAAAAAGTACTAGGAGTATTGTAAAGGCTTGTAATAAATTGCAGTGTGGGGTTTCTTTGAGTAAAATCTGATGTTTTTTTGTCTCTCAACTAATTTACTTTGCCACAAACTCAACTTACTTTTCCGCAAATCATGTTCTGTCATCGTCATGTTCTAACGGTGATCTTTCTTGTTCTCTCTTCAAAACAGGAACTCAAGCAACATATACACGGCCAGCAGTTAGCCCCTCAATAGGGGCTCGGATGGCTGGAACTCCAGGGGCTGCTACTTATGTGAAAACTACAAGTGGTAGCATCATTACTGTAGTGCCAAAATCGCTGGCTACGCTGGGAGGGAAGATTATCAGCAGTAATATTGTTTCTGGTAGGTCATACTTTGATATTAAGACTTATTTCAAAAGTAACTTTAGACTTGCTCTGATTGTTCAGGGCTTTTCTGTGAGTTATTTGCTTAAATAAGTATTAGGACCTTTATTGGAGAAGTTAGTTCAGAAGACAAATAGCTGAGGATGAAGAAGATAATGGGTAAAAGTTACAGAGGTGAAGTGTTCTTGAAGATTGCAATATTTTTTGTGTTTAGGAAATAAACATCTAATGTGAGGGAAGCCTGGGAAGAAAAGGTAAATGTAGGGAAGGAGAACTATTATATTGCCTTCTGTTATTAGGCAGAAAGGTCAGAAAAGCATGCTTGCCCCAATTTAAAGTATTTTATAATCTGAATCCTGCCCTTTTCTACTCCACTGCAGATCCAGAGAGCCAGAATTAAAGTGACGTGTGTATGTCAAATTCTGCTGTGCAGTCTTCACCTCACCTTGATCTTCTGTCAGTGTCAGCCTGTTCTAACTCTAGTTTTAACTCCCAGCCTCATTCAGACCCTGCTGCTTATCTTTGTTAGACTGATGGCCAGCCTTGATGCTCTCTGCAGTGTAACCTCTAAACATAGGGTCTCTTTAGGACCAGGGCTAAGCACACTCACACCAGTCACAGTTTCTTCGTATCTATCTTGAACATCAGCAGTATTAAAGCAGATTTAATGCTGCATTTCCTGTCAAGGTGCACATATGCAGCAAGATCTGCTGGGTCTGTTCATCTTGTCTGGTAATATCTTTAAATTACTCAAAGGTCCTATTGTTGGCATTTAGCAAAGACATGACAGCGGCCAGCTCCTGTCACTAGGTGTCCAGTAAACCCACTCTGGTAGAGGAACCTCAGTTTTTCAGATCCTGATTTCTGTACAGTGATACTTAGGGCTGATGCAGTAGCTTCTTTGGGAACAAGTAACTTTTTTAGCCTGTTGTGGCTGTGATGAGTTATTAAGAAATTTCTAGATCTACTATTGAGTTTAAACACAAATGCAAATATTATTCTTCTAACGCAGCTAATGCAGGGAAACCCTTAATGGTTCCTGATAAGGGTAATAATGATTGTTCTAAAGCAACACCAAGTTTTAAAAGGATGCCTGCTTTTTGTTGTTGCTTTGTGATTGGTTTTGGGGGTTTTTATCTTTCTTTTGCTTTGGAGTTATTTTTTGCTAAAGGAGCAGTCTTTAGATACCTCTGAAGTCACTAGAATGAAGTAAATCATAATCTCATCTCAGCATGTCTTCCCTTTCCCAGAATTAGTAGCATTATCAACCTGAAATACGTAGTGAGTACCTACAGGCATGACTAATGGGTAGGAGATAGTGAGGGGAGACTTTGGGTTTGCAGCTCTGCAGTAACTGAGTGGCACTTTGTTCAAGGAGGAAGTGGAAGGTGTGAATGAAAAGCTGTTTGAATAGATACTGAAATGGCAGTTTGATAACACCAATGACTTGCATATCAGTGTAGGTACTGTTGTAGGAGAGCTGACCAGATTACCTGTCACTGCAGGTAAATAAAAACCTGATACAGGGAATGGAACTAATGAAATACTGGGAAAGGCACAGAAATAGTCAAAACAGCTCTTCAAAACCAAAATCCTCCCACTTCTAAACTCAACTTTTAAGAACTGATTGTAAACCAGTAGCATATTTTTCTTCTTTTTCCTTCTTTCAATCCATTACTTATCACTTGTATTACAGCAGTTCAGTGCCAGAAAGAGCTGGTATCTCTCTTGACTACAAGATACATTCTTGGTACGTAGATTCTTCTACGGATGTTATCTGTAGAAGAATATTTGTCTGTGCAAATAGGACCTTGAGTTGAGTATTAGTGGTGTCCTTATCCCCCCCTTAATTCTAGCCTTTGAGAAGTTAGACATGTTAGTTTGCTCTGTAATTTGTGAGAAGGGGCTGACTGTCCTAATGCAGAATGAATTACTCTGTCCTGGGCATGCCTGTTTTTATTGTAGGTGAAAGATTTGTAGAGTGGGCATCTAATCTTTATATATTGAGTTGGGTGACACAAATTCCCCTTTCAGATGATGCACTTTTTTTGTTGTGCTGTCAGATTTAAATACAATGATTCCTATATAACTCATCAACTCCTACAGTGGAAGGAAATGTATATGTGATAAATTGCATGTTGGTTTTTATCCCCACAAAACTTTAGGAACTACAACTAAAATCACTACAATTCCAATGACATCCAAACCCAATGTGATTGTTGTGCAAAAGACTACTGGCAAAGGAACTACGATTCAGGGGCTTCCAGGCAAAAATGTTGTCACAACTCTGTTGAATGCTGGGGTAAGTTAAGAGTTTCAAGTCTCAAATCAATAGGCAAGTGACAGGCTGTGTGGTGGCTGCTGCATTCATTCTGCTAAAGTCCTTATTAAAAGCAGACTGTGCATGAGCTCCTTACCAGATACAGCATGCCTTGATGTCAGGGATGTTTGGAAAGCCAGTATGTTTTGCGGGACATGAAAGATGCTTAAAGCAAACTGAAAATGTTCTTAAAGGAAAACAACTTTCATGAGTTTGTCCTTTTTCTATGGTTAAAAGATTTGGTAATGCTGAAAGGATTAAGTAGAAGAAAATCACTAGAATCTTGCCCTGTTTGTGCTCTAGTGAGAACCATGGTCCTCTGTTATAAACTTGCATCTCCAATCATTTATATTTGGGATGTAAAGAGCAGAAATAAACCATCTCTTCACAGCAAAGGTACCACCTTTCAATTTATGTGGTGTCTAACACTCTGTACCTGAGTATTATGTACTGTTAAATGATATTTTTGAGAACCTGGTGTATACTAAGAACAAAATCAAGTTTCCAGCTTCAACTGGGTTTACCTATGTTAGTAAGTAAAGACGATGAGTGTGCTTTATGCTCCTAGATAGAACTGTGAGGTTTAATACATTAATCATGTAATTTTTCAGTCTCCTTGTAGCAGAACTGAATAGAGAGGGTTTTCTAAACCTTTTGGGATTCTTTTGGAAGATCTTAAACTTCCCTGCTTACAAAACTTAAAGCTGTGTTTTCACACAAGTGGAATTCTTGTGATGTTACACAATAACAACCACCACAATGTGCTGGTATTGCTGAAACAAGTATGGCTCTTTGGGAATTCCAGCTGCCTGATGGGAATTTGTAGGAATAGTGGGAGAACTGGCAACTGTTCCTCATGATGTTGTTCCTCATCTGGTTTGTTACTGTGCAGAGCTAAAAACAAGCATGCTCGATGTCTTTGCTGCTCTTAAGCTATCAGGGGTCTACTTATACGTCAGCATTATTCTAAAGCCAAATGTTTCCTGTGAAACAGCTGTAAATCTGTATCTTTTAAATGAGCTTTTTAGTTGGAAAATAAAGTCCATGACAATAAGACAAATGTCTATATTTAAAGAACTTCTTTTTAGAATCTCAATTCAAGTTTTGTAGATGTCTCAACAAAGTTAGTGTTAAAAGAAATAAGAGGTTTAAAAAACGTTTGAGAAGGATTTGAGGGAAGTTCCAGCTTATGTGAATTCTTTGAAGCAACTTCAAAACACTTGTCAGTGTCTTTTGGTCGCTACTTTTTGTTCACCCCTTCAGAGCTGCTCAAAAGGTAAAGTAATGGAAAAGGGGATTTTGGTAGCTTTTTCCATTCAAAGCTCTAAGGTTATTTATATCGGCAGCAGCAGGTTGATGTCATGGTACACACACTCACCTCTAACTGTATTTCTTAGAGCAGTGGGTCTCTCTGAAGAATTTCACTAAGTTAACCTGTAAACTTTGACTTCTCTACAGGGGGAAAAAACTATTCAGGCAGTGCCAGCAGGAGCAAAACCTGCTATCATCACTGCCACAAGACCCATCACAAAAATGATTGTTACACAGCCAAAAGGAATAGGGTCCACGGTCCAGCCAGCCACCAAAATCATCCCAACTAAAATTGTTTATGGTCAGCAAGGGAAAACGCAGGTACAGTGAGGACCCATTTCTGTCTTGAAATGTACCCCTAAATTTTAATGGGAAGTAAATAATTTTTCAATGTGTTGCCACATAACGTTGCAGGATTAATATGTGTCTATGGGGAATGAGATTTAGGGGTGTAATGAGGTGGCCTTGATACTTGAGCATAGTGTTTGCATTTGGTACCTTTTTCTGGAGGCCTAGAGCAAGCCAGAAGGATTCACTAAACCTTTTACATAGCTGAAACTGTCCGGTCATGGCTCTAGGTGCCTGTTTAAGACTTACGGCTAATGGCTATATGGTGAGAAATAAAGACACAGAGTCTGGACATAGATCATCCATCAAAGCTGAGGTTTTATTGAAGTTATTTTCTTGTTAATGTATGTTCAGGTTTACCCTGCAACGCTGTGTAGTTGCTGGGGCTGTATATAGAGAATCTGTCTTATTTCTGGATGCTTTCAGTTTCAGCTTGTTCTCTGGTTGCACTTAGTATTTAAAAGAACTAAACTTTTATCAGTTACAATACTTTGTGTGTCTTGATTGTTCAAGACTCTCTTTACTGTGGGCTGCAGAAGAGGTGCTTGTCCTTTCTAGTGCAATGCATGTTCCAGCTCACTTGTGTAGCTTTCTCCTGTCACACCATAGTTGTATCCACCCTGCTTGGTGGTTTATTGTGTTAAGTACTCCAAAATACTGAATGAGAAGTAAGTTCTTGTGCCTTGCCATTTACTTGGGCTTTGTGGCTTAATAATCAGAGCTGCTGAATTTACAGGTAGACTTTTTTAGTAAATTAGGAAATATAATGTAGGTCTTGTACATACTCTGATCACTCAGATCTGTTTTCTTTAGTGCTTTTACTATACACAAAACTTGTCTTTCTGATTAGGTTCTCATAAAACCAAAGCCAGTGACGTTTCAAGCAACAGTTGTGAGCGAACAAACTAGGCAGTTGGTGACAGAAACATTACAGCAGGCATCAAGGGTGGCAGAAACAGGAAACTCATCTCTCCCAGAAGTAAAAGAAGAACCACAAACCTACACCGAGAGCAGCTCTTCCTCTACAGAGTCCTCCCAGAGCTCCCAAGGTGTGTATTAGTGTCACTGACGAACTGTCTCCCAAGCATCTTAGCTACTTTTGTATGGAATCATAGAATGGTTTGGGTTGGAAAGGACCTTAAAGACCCTAGTTCCAACCCCCTGCTATAGGCAGGGACACCTGCCACTAGACTAGGTGGAATTTAAACATCCATATTTAATTTTTAAATGAGGGTGAAAATCTAAGGTAGTTCCTCACCCTGTCCCCTTTTAACATAGGTTTTCAACCAGTCTGTTAGCAGTGGGTGGCATTTTCCTTATGGCTTTATTTATCTCTTAGCTACTTACTAAACTCCTCCCTTTCCTGTGTGAAGAGTGAAGATAATGATGTCTTGCAAGGCTGTTACAATGCTTGTGGCCTGCAGCCTGTTCCCTCTTTTCGGGGGAGTTTGCCAGAAGTAGGCAGTGTAGAGGTTATGGTTTGGGTGGTTTTTGGCAGCCACGTCTTCCCTAAGTGTATGGAAGCATCTCTCCACTTCATGACTGAAAGCTGTCACGTGAACCAACATAAGCTGTGATCCTTTTATAGGCACACATATGTGCATCATGATGTGTATCAGACATGCAGTCCTGATGGGGATGCTGCCATAGCTGCGAGCCATAATACAGATGTAGCTGTTTGTGTGGTACAGAAGCATAAATAATAGGACATAAATAACACCCAGCCTTTGGTCACGAGTGACCATAGGATGTATCACTGCATCAGCTAAAAGCAAATGTCTCTGTGAAACGTGTACTTGCATGCTTTTCAGTCACCTTTTCTGTGTAATTCTGTAACTGTTGGTCTATATTGCTATTTTAAGTAAATTAAGGAGAAAAAATGAAGATTGAACAAACTTATCAAAATTGAGGAGCTGTTCATTCAGGATACTGAATACTTGTCCATCACCTGAATGTTAAAGCAGTCTGTATTAGAGTTCAATTCAAGGCAGATGCAGTGTACAAAGACATCTGCTGAACTTTGGTTATTCAAACCCAAGCTTTTACAAACAATAAGGATATAGGATCTCTTTTCTGTTTTGCTCATAACATGAGCAGGATTTTATTTCAAGTCAATTGTAGTAAGCTAAAGTGTTGTATAATGAGAATGTGCATCCTTGGCAGTGTTCAAACCCCTATGGATAATGAGTAACTTGGTCTAATTTTGACCTATAGCCCTACTTCCAATCAAGAAGTTGGACAGGAGACCTCCAACCCAAAATGATTCTGTGATGACTTGACATGCCTTTGTTCTTTCACAAACAGATTCTCAACCTGTTGTCCATGTGATTGCTTCAAGAAGTCAAGATTGGTCAGAACATGAAATTGCTGTGGACACAAGCCCTACAATAATCTACCAGGATGTATCCAGTGAATCTCAGTCAGCTACTTCCACAATAAAAGCACTGTTGGAACTTCAGCAGACCACAGGTATGAAAACCCATGTGGTTGTTTAGGATAACTCCAAAGCTTATTACTTGTTTAAGCAGCAGTTTGTAGTAGGTTTTGTAATTGAAAAGCACCTATCAGCCTGATTCTGTAACAGTTTGAATCTATTATAATGTTCACCATCTATTTAATTGAGATTTGGCATTTATATTGGAGGTTTATTTATGGGGGTTTAGGTATTGGAGATTTATTTTATGTTTTCTTCCAAAGCAGTGAAGGAAAAGATAGAATCGAAGCCAAGGCAGCCTACCATTGACTTGAGCCAAATGGCTGTCCCAATCCAGATGTCCCAAGAAAAGAGGCATTCTCCAGAAAGCCCTTCAATTGCTGTAGTAGAGTCGGAATTAGTTGCTGAATATATCACAACTGGTAAGTGACTAAGGTGGTGGTGGGTTTGCAGTTGAAGTGTGGGGCCTTAATTTGGGAGATTTCTTACAATGGGTTTCATTTTTGCTGTGATTTGCTGTAGAGCAAATGAGTCTTTTCTTGACTTTTGAGACCCTGTGCAGGGGACTGAGCTTGCATCTGCTCAGGGATATATAGTGGAGAATGCTTTTAACTGAAACAGAAGGTTGTTTCGGTTCAGGATATCCCAGTTGAGCAGATTTGTGTCCCATGATCTGATGGAGAGGACAGGCTGTCTCACTTGTCTTTAAGGAAGATGTCTAGTAAGGAACAAGTAGAAAATGCAGTTACAGGAGCTATATGCTCTTTTCTGTATGTATCAGGAGGAGTCAGGCTTTGAGTTAGTTTAATCCATACTTGCAAATCGTTACTTGCTTACCAAGACTGAGTTTTTAAGACAAGTGTGCACTTAGTATGTTAATGTAGTCCCCAGTTTCTCCATTTTACAAAGGCATGTAGTGATAGGACAAGGGGAGTGGGTTCAAACTGAAACAGGAGATTTAGGCAGGATATAAGGAAGAAGCTCTTCCCTATGAGGGTTCTGAGGTGCTGGCACAGGGTGCCCAGAGAAGCTGTGGCTGCCCCATCCCTGCAGTGTTCAGTGCCAGGTTGGACGCAGGGGCTTGGAGCAACCTGCTCCAGTGGAAGGTGTCCCTGCCCATGGCAAAGGGCTGGAACTGGATGAGCTTTAAGCTCCCTTCCAACCCAAACCAGCCTGGGATTCCATGATTTGCCAGAAGACTTTGAACTGATAAATTTGCACTCTGTAAGCACATAATTATTGGTGGTGACGTTGCAGTTGAGATTCAGCTCTTAAATCGACTCCTTGTCTCTGTTGCTCCCTGCTACCCCAGAACATGGGGTGAGCCACTTCCCATGCGTAGGGGAGAGGATTAAATTTCCTGTTTTCCATTTTGATTTCTTAAGTCCACTGTATTGGTTGTCCTACTTTATTTGGAAAATGAAAGCAAAAGTGTGTTGAATATATACACTGGCAAAGAGCAATAAAACTTGATAGCATTAAATTGCATAAGTACAGATTTGTAATTCCAGAGGTTTTGTGGTTAATGTCTAGTCTGATATTTACACTTTTTGTTTGCTTGCTTTGTACCTCCTCCCCTTGCTTTCATCCCTTGTATGGTCTAAATTTGTGTGAAACTGGAGCTGGGGAGGATGTTATTGTTACTCTTTTAAATAGCACTTACTGTATCTTCAGTTTTGAATGTTTGAGTTGTGCTCCCTTGGATCTCATTTAAAACAAACTGAAAAGGACAATAAATAGTGTGCTGTTCAAGGTTTGTTTTTGCTGCTGGTGTAAAATAGGGCCCTTTGCAGGGAAGATGAGAAATGACATTTGGTGTCTGGGTAGGCTTAAGTCCTTTTCTGTAGTTTAGAAGCTGTACAAAGTACAGAAGTTGAGAATTGCCTTGAGCTGTGATTACTCCTTTCAATACTGGGATTTTTATAAACTTTGACTTGATCTACAGGATTGTACTAAAGAAACTCAGGCTGCTGTGATTTGACATGCAGCAGTTTCTTCTACAGCACAAAACTGATTGGTTTGCTCTTAATTTTGTCTCTTCTCCCAGTTTCTGTGCACACTGCAGGTAACTCAGGGTTTCTCTTTGCTTTAATTCGTTCTTCTGAGGGTTCAGTAATCCGTGGAGCTGTATTTTCTGCTAAAGGTTGAGCAGTAAAATAGCAAACAGTCTATAATCTGTTGTGAAATCTCCTGCATGCACCTCAACTGAAGGATTAGGCACCCTTTAATCTCTATGGGAGCCGGGATTCAGCATGTGCTTCCTTATGAGATGAAGGGAGCAGTTCACACATCTTAGTGTCACCATTTTCTGTCTACAGACTCAGGAAGACAACACTGTATTGGTTCACATTCGGAAGAGTATCTACACAACCATATAGGTTAGAAACTTTACTTTTAAATGAAGGTTTTGATTGTGCAGGAGCTGTTGGGGGATATCCATGACTGATCTGGCACAGCATGCAGGCCGGTGCTGATCTAATCCACCTCCTTTAGGGAGTGAAATAGTAAAATGACCATCTTAATTCAAAATAAGACCTTTCTTTTAACTTCCAGGAAGGTCACTGGGAACTTTTTAACTTTAAGTGATGTTACAATTGAATTTAAACTTTACTTGGTCTCCTGCAGTTACTACTTTTATCTAAAAACTTAAAGCAAATATCTCCATACTAGTATGGGCAGGCAACAAGTATTTGGATTCATGTCTTATCAGTGACTGTAATATCAGTTATCAATATCAATATTGTGGTTTTGTTTTTTTCCTTAACAGAAGATCACTTCTCTGGCAATCCACTATTTAATTACAGAGCCATTACCACAGCTCCGTAACTCATACTGGGTTTAAACTTAAACAGGGGAAGTTCAGGTTAGATACAATGAAGAAGTTCTTTATTGTGCGGGTGGTGAGGCACTGGAATGGGTTGCCCAGGGAAGCTGTGAATGCTCCATCCCTGGCGGTGTTCAAGGCCAGGTTGGACAGAGCCTTGTGTGCCATGGTTTAGTGTGAGGTGTCCCTGCCCATGGCCAGGGGTTGGAACTGGGTGAGCTTAAGGTCCTTTCCAACCCTAACTATTCTATGATTCTGTGATCTGTTCTAAAGAGTGCCATAGACCCATGACAAGGTCTCCATCTTTTGGTCTGTGATTTGTGACAAACCTCACTGACTCTCATAACATCCAAATATTTCCCGATTACTAATCTTTCTAATTCAGCCTGTGCTTGGGAGAGTCTTTCTTGCAGTTTATCAGTGGTAGAAATCCAGTGAGCAAGGCTTGCTGTTCTTAATTGCAGTCAATCGCGCAGGTGCTTTTAACAGCATACAAACCACAGAATAACTTGTGCTCCCCACAGTTACGCTGGTGCTGTATAAAGACCCCAGCTGAAAAATCAAGTGTACACTCTGCTTGCAAAGTCAGTGTGTGGGGAGAGGGAGGCCAAAGGTTTGGATCAGGTGTGGGCGCTTAGGAAACAGAGACAAAAGCAAACCCTCGTAGCTGCTGCTTTGTGATGCTTCTCAGAATAGATCTACACTTGAAGGTTGAAGCTAGCATACAGTGAAAGATGGTTTTTGTACTCAGATACTTATTTCACTCATATGCTTTCAGTTGAAGCTTAAATGCAAAGCAAATCATTGAAGTTCCAGCAGTTAGCTCTGGAGAAGTGCCACTGACCTCTTTACTTTCAGTCAGCCATCGGTCCCAGCCCCACCAGCAGTCATCTCAGCCCCAGAGGACTCTCCTGCAGCATGTGGCTCAGTCGCAGACAGCAACGCAGACTTCTGTTGTGGTGAAATCTATCCCTGCATCTTCCACAGGCGCAATTACCCATATCATGCAGCAGGTTGTACCTTTCCTTTTCCCAGCACTTTATTATTAGCAGTAGGTTGTGTGAATTATAGAGACCTGGGCTTGTTCTGAATGACTGTGTCATGTTGCTGCTGCTGAAAATGCTAAGTGGAAGGGCAAATTAGTAACTTGATTTTAATATTGCCTGTTTTGATGTGAGGGTGGTGGGGTAAAAGGGAAGCAGTTAATGAGTTTGAAACTTAGGAAAGAAAACTGGGCCTGTTCAGCCTGGAGAAGAGAAGCTGTGTGGAGACCTCAGAGCAGCTTCCAGTGTCTGAAGGAGGCTACAGGGATGCTGGTGAGGGACTCTTCATCAGGGACTGGAGTGATAGGACAAGGGGCAATGGGATCGAACTTAAACAAGGGAGATTTAGATTTCTGTTGTTTCCTGTCCAACTGCCATGCAACATTAGGGGTTTTGAACCTTAGTCTGACATGTGTAAGGGCTTCATAATCACCACTGAGGATTGGTTACACAATTAATGATGTCACATGGAGACATGCTACACTTTAACATGATAAAAATGGCTATCAGTTGCTTATGGATTGTGGAGTCTCCATGTAAGGGTGTCTTTTTATACATGAATTGTGAGTCTAGTGGTAAAATAAGGTTAAGTAGTCCATTTGAAACATTGAAAGTGATTTTTAGATGGTATATTCTTATAATTTATATTTCTCTTTACTAACTTGCTCTTAACTTCTTCTTCAGGCCTTAAGCAGTCACACTGCATTTACCAAACACAGCGAGCAACTTGGAACTGAGGAGGGAGAAGTGGAAGAGATGGACACCTTAGATCCTCAGACTGGCCTGTTTTACAGATCTGCCCTGACACAGTCACAGACACAAAAACAGCAAAAACTGAGTCAGCCACAGCTGGAACAGACTCAACTGCAAGTGAAAACCCTGCAGTGTTTCCAGACCAAGCAGAAGCAGACAATCCACCTGCAGGCCGATCCAATCCAGCACAAACTCCCACAAATGCCCCAGCTTTCTATAAGGCATCAAAAGCTAACCCCCCTGCAGCAAGAGCAAGCACAGACCAAACCAGATGCACAGCACCCCCCCCACCACATGATGGCCAAAGAAAGGCAACTCCCTACCTTAGTGGCACAGCCACAGCAAACTGTAGTACAGGTGCTTGCAGTAAAAACCACGCAGCAACTGCCCAAACTGCAACAGGCACCAACGGCACAAAAAATCTACGTGCAACCCCAACCCCCCCAGAGTCAAATGCAGCTACCTGCCTCTTCAGAGAAACAGCCAGCAAGCCAGGTAACGGAATATTGATAGCATGCAAAAATACACGTCACTGTTCAAGGCAAAAAAACCCACCAAAAAACACCAACCCTGTCGCTGTAGCAGTGTTTTTGTCCTGGCAAAGAGAGAGAACTCCTCATTCCGCTGGTATTAATGACCCCATCAGAAGGTTGACACTAGGAAAGAGAAGCACATGTTCTAGGGGAAACCAAAAAAATCAATAGAGGTCAAAAAAAGCGTGTTTTGTTGGACAGTTTTGATGGATTTCTGCCACCATTGGCGCATGGAATTTGTCCCTCAGTTATTTCCTTTGAATTTTTAAGATCTTGACACATTAAATTTCCATTCCCATAGCACTTTTTATTTCTCCGGAAATAAAGGTGGACACACTGCAGTCTCCAAAGGCTCTCCATTGTACGTCTTCCTTTGTAGTTTACATCTTCCTGAAGTGACGTGAAGCGGCTTTCATTTACAGGAGTAATTTGGTTTTCTTTGGGAAGGGAAAATGTAAAGACTGAGAAAAGTAGAGGAAAAAAAAATATATATTTTAACTCCAGAAAAGTAGTTATTTTTTTCTTGGCCCTTTCAGGAATACATGTGAGGGTTAACAAACACATGGGGATGTAAATCCCAAAGGAAAACGAAGCTGCTGTGGTATTATACTGCTACAATCCTTACCTAGCAGCCTAAAAAGCTGCTTTTTCCCTCCAGGCTTCAATTAACTGTTACCATATCATTGCTAATTCCTTTGTTAAAACACTGAGTTTCAACTGTCTTCCTAATAGCAAGTATGTTGTTTGTGCCATACTGTCCGTGGAAATACTGATTAGATTATTTTCGATGATAATACTTAAAAATCTAAATTAGCCGTAACATGCACAACCCAAATTTGATTTTCAGGTGCAGCATCCAATTATAACGCAAGGATCCACTGTTCCAAAGATAACTTTTGAGGGGCATCAGCCTCCTTCTGTTTCAAAGGTAGCAGGTGGCAGTTCTGTGCCCAAACTGGCGTTGCCGGTTACCAACCTATTTCCCATGCAGGCATCCGAGAAGACAGCAGTAACAGATATTGTGAGAGTGTCTATGGTGGAAGCTCAGATTGATACAGACATAGAACAGACGGTAGTGGATCCCCCAAACAAGGCCATGTCCACTAGTAAACTCGCTAGCGAAGGAGAGTCGTCACCTTGTATCGAGGGGCCGAGGGTGACTGCAGTGGGGATGACGGCAACTTCCATCCCGGAGCAACAGACACGTACAGAATCCAGTTCAAGTCCTCCTGCTGTTGGCCCTACTGTAACAGAGGGAAAACTCGATGCACAAGGAATGCCTCCAACAAACCAGTTTATACACATTCAGAATATATCACAAAAGAAAACTGAAGAGAGTTCGTCAGAAATTGTTATCCAGGTAAGAGAAGACCAGAGCAAATAAGGCAAAGGTTGAGCAGAGCAAACTCGTATCTAATGTGCTGATAGCAACTGAAAGATGTTGGAGTATTTTTGTTTTCCTTCTGTGGTTTTTGGTTCTTTTTCTATTCTTAATGCTTGTGATAGTTACTACTTCAGTGTATAATTCAGAAATTGAGCTCGAGTTTCTCAATCACTGTATTCACTGTGTCTTCAGTGTCTTCCTTTTTCTGTTAAGAAAACAACCCAAGCTCATCTCATTTTACAAAGTACTTATATTTGACATGCTTAAAAATGTGACCTTCAATGCTTGTTACGGATCTAGAGGTTTTTGTAGCATCTGTTAATGTTAGCACTAAAAATACAGTGAGGTTCTACTTACCTGGAAGGTTCAGCAAATAAGATCTGGGTTCAGAAGAAAGCTTGTTAATTTAGAGCCATTCTTGCCACTTCTGAGATAAAATGACTATTGATCTTCAGCCTAAATGCTTTGAGTCATTGCCTAACTAATGATTGATATTTTAATTGATTCTGCTGTCTTAAATACGATGTTTTATGATGGAATAGGTGGTCTGAATGTCAACCAAGCAAGTATTTAAGCCATCCGAGGGCACATAGAGGTATAACGTGAATCGTCATAGACAAGTTGGATGTTCACACAAATGACAGTGTGGATTGAAATGGTTTTATTCTGTCTCATATTTGTGTTACAGTGGAAATGCTTCTAATGTGGGAAGTTTGTGTGCAGAGCTTTCGAAGGTTTCATGCTACTTTGTAAAATCTTCATTGCAGTGAACTTCGCTTTTGTAGAAATCATCACTTTTGTACTCATTTTTAGTCCTCATTTCCCTAAATAGACAAAGGTAGATTTCTGTTTTGCTTCAAATCTGTGTATTTTGGGAATCTGTATTATTTAGCATTGTGGCATGCTACGAGCTGTTTCTGAAGTGAAATACTGCTCAAGATTTTGGTTGTATAGAGTTGCAGATCTAGTTTTAACACCCCATGAAAGCCAAAGTAGAAATAAATGGCTTAGATGTGTTGTGCTTCCTCAGCGTCTGTGTTGCTGCAGCTGTCAGCAGGGCCAGAGCTTGTGTTGTGTTGTATACAGAAACCATAGCTAGTCCTTATGTTTGAATGTCTTGTCTGAACAAGATAAGGCCAAGAGAAGTGTTATCTGTGCTTTGTGTTTGAGGAATGATGAATGGTGGGCATTGGTTTAGCTGTTGATTATGCTGTTGCAGAGCTTTAGTGAAGTTCTAAAGCCAGGTTCAGTGCCCTAAGAGTAAGATTATTCAAATCGTATCTTTTACAACCTAATCTGGTGAAAGGGTGCTTTGAAGCATTAGCTAATGTAACATGCAGTGGGTCTTAGCTAGAGAAAACTGCTCTTGGAAACCAATTACCCCTTTTCCATGAGCACCAGCACTTGCATAGATGTCTTTACCTGTCAAAAGCCACGTGTTAAAACTGTAATCTTTTCTTTCTTTCAGGCCATCCCTCATTATTCCATCCCTTGTCACTCCAGCTCCAATGTGGTAGTGGAACCCAGCGGGCTCCTGGAGCTCAACAACTTCACCAGTCAGCGCCTCGATGATGAGGAGACAGCGATGGAGCACGATGTGGACAGTAGCACTGAGGACGGCACTGAGCCCAGCCCCTCTCGAAGTTCTGCTGAACAATCCTAAGGAATTGGGACACTGGAGTGCACTTTATAATATCTTGGGATTTTTGAGTATCCAAGATGCCCTTGTATTGTGATGTCTTAGAGCACTTTGCCTATTAGAGTTGTTCATTGGACCCTTGAAGCATCAGTGTGTTTTAACAAGATGGTATTGCAAAAGCTGCATCTTACAAACTGTTTCCAAAAAGAAAAAGAACAAAAAAAAAAAAGGAAAAAAGAAGGAAGAAAAACCATGATGTAGTCACTGAGATTCAGTAAACCTGTGGCAGTGGAATGTACTCCTGTTAAAGAGCAGATCTGCAGCGAATTCTACAGCTTGTGCTGTTGAAGCCCCAGATACTGAAACAGCCTTCAGTAAAAAGGGATTTGTTACTTTGCTGTGGTTTTTTTTTGTTGAGCAAAGCACCATCAGAAGGAAAAAAAAAGAATGTTTAATAAATATTTGTATTTTTAAATAGCATGTGAGAGAAAAAGTGTCTCTGACAGTGCTGGAAAAGCCCCAGGAGTTTTGGAATTGGTTAGCTTTCTTGCACTTGTGCTCACTTAGAGTTAAGATTTTTGAGGTTGGGTTTGGTTTTTTTTCATTAGCCTAAAAATAGTTTTATATTGATTTAAATTCTCATTGCTGAATGTTTGGAAGTAAGCGAAATCACTAACTTGTAGCAAAGTGGGTTTGCTAGTGCTTTACAACAAGTAGAGTGACGACGATGCGCGGGGCGTTTCTTCGTGCCGTAAGCACACGAAATGCTCCATCTGCTCTAGTTAATCTTTGGATTATTTATTGAAATGTGAAATTTAAAGTGAGGCCAAGTCGTTTAAGTGTGAAACAGGCAGGTCTGTTAATTCTAATACAAACCATGGTGTGTGTATGGGGGGGGGGATGTATTTTGCTACAAATCAGTTTCTCAAAATCGGGGATATGTGGTTCAGCGCCTTTCCGAGTTGAACCTGTGAAATGTGCTTCAAGGCTTGTAAAAATCTGTATTTTACTCTTACATGCTGTTTTTAAAGTGACCATTTTTTGGCAGTTCAAAAGCTTAAATCAATATACAGTGTTAGGTTTCAGAAGTTAGCCTTATGACTCGGCTTGTCGAAGCAATACATTGGGTTTTTGTGATAGTTACAAGCCACAGAGAAAGGTTTGGGTTCAGGTGGGAGGAGAGAACCAATTTTAATACATTCTGCTAATGAAGACAATACTTTTTTTTTTGTTTCTCCAAATGTATATAAAAACCACGTTTTTACCTGTTTTGTATAGATTTCATTATAAATAACTGAGCATTTTAAGACTTTTGACATATCATTTAATTGTATATACATCTATAAGCCTAACTGCCCACTTTTTGGTGCTGAAGTACTACTGTAAGTAGATTTCATCCAAAGTCTAATACAGCTTTTTGCGTCAGTCTTTTTTTTAAGCTGTGATTTTACTGTTGATATTGTAGCTAAGTTTAAATTCCAACTAGAATAACTCAAAACTAAACAATACAAAACCTCAAAACCAACTTACCTTACTTGTCCTGAGTATCCGCTGTGTAAGAACATGCAGTACCCCCTAGATGGTGCTGTTTTTTCATCTAACTTCAGTCATTTCTAAATGAAGTCCCTATGACTCACATACTATTTTCCCCCTTCTGTTTTCTTTTCCATCAGCATTAGTTCCTAATTAATATGGTTTATTATAGTGGAGAAACGTCCTGGTAATGTGCAAATGCCAGAATAGTGGGTTACAATCCTAATTACTTTTGTGTTACCTTTATGTTGGAATAGGTATTGGTTTGGTTTCTGCTGTACTTAGTGCTCTGGATAGAAGAGAACATATGAAATGAAGCTTAGCATATCTCTTTCTGTAGTAAAAAAGAAATAACCCTGTCACTATGCCAGTTTAGGTTTTGATAGTTGTTTTGAAGCTCTTGTTTTAGTCAAATGACGGTGACCAAATTCTGATCAAAGTCCTGAAAGTTCCACATTGCTGCAGAATGCCAAAAAGCTGATGAATTCAGATATTACTGCCAGCAGGGTTGGGTAGTGTTGTGCTTTGCAGATGCCAGTGTACGGCATCAGCTGTAGTTTTCCATACACAGTTGTGAGAAGCCCAGAAGAGATGGCACACAGCTCTTCTGGCTTATATCAAACTTTCCTTGTCATCTAGGGTCCTGTTGTATATGAAAAACTGTACGGGGTTGTT
>WYDI02026666.1:0-10392 GCA_009867235.2 Psittacus erithacus | reverse complement strand
TAGCTACAAACATCGGTGTTATCACCGCTGTTCCCAGGCCAAAATCAAAAACACAGCACTGCACCAGCTACTAAGAATGAGAAAAATGACTGCTACTGCTGAACCCAGGACAAATTATTATTTCAGTTCTTATATGCTCACGGTGATGATTACCATGGGACTGAACAGCCCTTGTGACTTGTCAGACAGTTTCAAAGTATTTCTCCATTTCTCCTCTGCTCATGGTAGCTTTTTAGGCAGGTGAACACAGATGGAAAAATAGCCTTATATTTCAGCAATAACTGAATTCAAATGAACTCAGGAAAAATGATACATAGGATAGGCTGTAAAATCAGTAATAAAGTAACAACAACCCTCCTGAGTAGGTACCACGTTCTCCTTGTTCATCTTGGAAAGCCACAAATACATCAACTGTTTCCTGTAAGGGGCAAGTAAGGAGAATGGAAATCCTAAACTTGATCCCCTTCCAGCTTAAGGGAGCGGAAACATATGGTTTATACGTATGCCCTAGCCTTCAGGATGCTAACATTAAAAAATCCTGAAATAAAACATATGAGCACAGTCAAAAGCACTTGTGTTAAAAGTCTGGGTGCCTAGAGCTGGCTAGCACCCCTTGGCCACCGTACTCCTGTCCCCAGATTTCCATGACTGACGAAATGGCTCACTTCACTATCTCATTTACTGTTTTCCTTTAAAATGTTGGGAATGAAATCTCGCCTTCCTTCCAGTGTAAAATGGTGAGAAAACTGCGTACACTTACATAAAATAGACCTCTTCTCCATGAACAGTAAAGACAAAGGTCATCCACTAACAACCACCAGCTGCCTGGGAGCAGAACCTACCTCTGACACCAGGGAAAGTTCTGCTTCCAACACCACCACCCATACCTTTCAAAATCAGAAGAATCAGTTCCCAACTGACAAGCCACAACAACAGAGGTGTAAGCGTGAGACTAGGAATGCCTTATGTGGTACTTCCACATGTGCACACCAAGGACAGAACCAGCACAGAGCAGTAGCAGAGGTAGGACACAGTCATTAGTTAACAAGCCCAGGTACTGCTTCTGCAACTCAAGAGTAAACAAAGAAACATACAGGGAATTTGGCATTCCTTGAGCCCCTCAGCTGGTCCAAGTTGCTCCTCATCCGCAGAAGAGCCATGCCTGGCTTCCTGCTAGCCTGCCTGCTCACCACGGGCATGTAAGTTCACATGCCCAGTATTGGTGAATTACTGGATTTGCTGTCATTTCAACCTGGATAATTGTACTATGGATCTGTGTTTGTTACTATGCCATTACTTAGAAATAAACTATTGGTCTGGGGTCTGACACTGTTATCTTGAACTACACCTCACATAAGTCCTTAAATCCATCAGGGACTCATTCCTTAAATGTCTGACCATTAGTGATTTGACAGATAGCAAAGCAACTGAGGCAAGAGAGGAGGAAATGCTTGCAAAGGCCTCAGCTCTACACACAGTTTCAAGTACACACAGGTTGTAGGTTTGCCATGGAGAAAAGAGAGACAAGATGAGGATCATCACAGTAGTCAACTCATCTAGTAATGAGAGAAAGGGTGGAGAAAATGCTTGCTTTTCAGAGTCTAGCTTCTTGGAGCTCAGCTTTCAAATGCTGGGCTGACCCCTTTTTAAAACAAAAAATCAAGAGATGACTACTTACTAGCTTGAAATTTTGACCAGCATGACCTCTGTTCATAACTTGGAACCAAACCTTGCAATGCCCCAGTGACTCTTTCCAATCACTCTCAGAACAACTGACCTCCTGAAAATATCTCACTGCTTCACTTGTGAAGCTGAATGCCCAATGTAAACCTTTTGGTACAAACATCCTTTCTGACTTTTTCTGAACGGTTACTTTTTCATCATGGTCATCACCTTCTCCAGCTGCTCACTGCTCAAAAGCTCAGCCAAGGGTGAAGGACAAAAACAGGGCAATGATATAAGGGCAACTCTGAAATGATTACTAGAGACAAAATCAATAGCAGTGTGCTACTGTTGGGAGATCAGCAATACATTTGAAAGCTTCTCAGCCGAAAGTGGTTTCATCTTCAATCAGAATAGCACAGTGTATGAGGATTTAGTTCCCTTCAGGTATTTAAACTACTGTTGCATTATCCAAAGTGTGCAGTTCCCACAGATCTTCAGAGGTCCCTTCCAAACACAACTATTATGTGATATGAACAAGGTTAGAGAATATTAATAAGCATTTATACTGGTAGAATAGGAAAAGACATTTGTACAATTACTGTATTAAGAACTCAGTTCCATGGCTTGCGTTGCATGTATTCTACTTGCCAGAAGGAATACAATACATTAATGGGCAAAAGGATAGTTTCATATGGGAATATAATAACATCCAATAATGGCTGAATTCTCCTTCAGCAAGGAAATATTTGTAATAAGCCTTTTTAAAGTATCTATATACAATTTGATAGAATAAAATTCTGACAGTACGGTAGGCTGCTACTGCTATTAACTCATAATGAGAAAGCCTTTCAAACCCTGACTGCCTTGATGGCTCAGGTGTCCGAGGCAACCACTGGCTGTGTCTTATCTTAATCATACTGTTGGAGGAGAAGTTCCAAAATGAAAATAATCTTTAAAGACAGCAGAATTAAGCTACTTTTCCCTGTAGGCTATGCATGCACTCTTTGTAAGAGACTTTTATTGCACATTAAAATGCACTTCACTTCCAAAGAACAACACGTGTTTCATGAGCCACATTTTCAAAAATGAAGAAAACATGTCCTGGTTACTGAACTTGTCCACAAAATGATGGATGTGTCTTCCAAGAAGTAGTTATGAAACAACAATTGGATCAGTACTGTTTTACTGTGTGCCTGCCAGAAAAGACAACACTGTAATCAGTGCAGGCTCACTTGGAGTAAAACAGAAGGTGAACCAGAAACAGATGATCCGGCCAGCAAACTAAAAGCACATCCTACAGTAAAACCTTAGCTTCCTTCTTCCTGAGGGGCCAGAGACAAAACAATCCTGAAGCCTTTATACGACAATAGATCTCCCCATATTTCTTTCATGAAAAAATGCAGTGTCTTCACTGCATCCAG
Organism: Psittacus erithacus; assembly: GCA_009867235.2. NCBI lineage: Eukaryota > Metazoa > Chordata > Aves > Psittaciformes > Psittacidae > Psittacus > Psittacus erithacus. The sequence continues at coordinate 7,306 of WYDI02026666.1, read as the reverse complement.
TGTCCCTTCTTGAAGTGACAGCTCACACATCTATGTTTACATATTAATTATTACCTATTAGTAATCAGATACTATCTCCTGACGTGTGATGGGCAATTTTACCAAGGTGTACTCCAGGGACACAGCTGCTGCAGCCCTGACCATGCACTACATGTCCCCTGGTTAAATTAGAAACTGCCACTGCAGTTCTCCAGCTGTAATTACCAGAAAAACTATAAGAAATATGGTATGTTCAGAAGGGAAAAAGTGTATGTTTGGAATTCTGACATAGCCTGAATATACATGCAATCCAAATTTACCTTGTACTGAAGCTCCAAGTTGATGTATCAACAAAACAAACCTTAGAATTACAACACTGTAGTGAAATAGTTTAGGACTAAAACAAACCCACCCAACTTCAAGAGAGATGTATTCCAAGAGAATGTGAGTCAGCAGGACTTGAATGTGTATTTTAAAATATGATTTTAAACCTGAATATTTTCATTATTATATCTCAGCCTGGATCAATATAGTTAAAAATCAAACTTCCCATGTAAATTTAAATTTCTCAAAACTGGGCAGTTTTAGAGGTGAAGTAATACCATTGTTGCACCTTCGGATTTAATAGGGTGAACCAAATTCCTCTGCATTTTCCCCCATTCTGCCCACAGTCAAATCAATTCATTCCTCTGGTAATACAGGCAGACTAGAGGGAAGTGTCACAGGACAACACCTCGCATCTCCTCCTCTCCCCTCCAATTCAATATAAGGCAACAAAAGATTCAGTAATGGAGAACCATTCTCTGAATGAAAAGGTCCAATTTTACAAGATTCATCACAAAGTCTCTTATTCATCAGGAGCCTTGGCACTCTTACTCCTCTCCCTCACACAGACACTTCTGGAATGTGTTTCAGGCTACTGGAAAAAAAAAAGGGAAAAAATGGTAGTTCAGCAGGAAGCAGCAAAGGCTAAAGAAATTAAGAATCTGAAACTGATCCTGCTTCTTTCCTACGAAACATGATTTCTGCCAGAATCATCAAGCAGAGCAGGACTGTCCCCTGGGTGAACACAGTTTCTACTTTGGTACCTCCAGGAACACTTACAAACTATTTACACAAGAAAACAACACCTGGAATTTTACATTAACAGATCTGTAGGTGTTCTCTTAGAAGGCATTTGAATTTTACATATTAACTAGATTTGGAGATGAGACCTATGGATGTATATTTTCACCTGCTTAGCGGAAGTTCTACTTGAAGTTTCCTCCTTGTTAGACTGCATGTTGATTTCTTAACAGACCTGCTATGATGAGGATATACAGGAATTCACTTCAGAAGTTACTGGAGGTTTCACCATCATTATTATAAGCTTGTTTTGATTCAAAGCTCATAGAAAACAATAAAGAGATTGAAACAATGTCTGTAGAACCAACAGGAGCAAGAAATTTCTTAATCGAGTATTGGACCTGGCATCTGGGCAACCTTTGCAATAGAGCGCCAGTCTCCTCTCAAACAATACCTTCTCTCCACTTCCACAGGCAGTTCTGCTTAGGATGAGGGGCAAAATCTCATTATTATATTTAAACTAATGTGAATTGACCATCATTAGGATAGTGCAAAGAAATTTCCCAAGAGGTCTAACTCCTCGGTATAGTACTACAGTGATAGGTATTAAAATGAGGAAAAAAAAATCCTGAAACACATTTTTTCCAGATTTATGTGCCATGTAAATTCATGCAACAGAATACGGTAAAAGAAATTGACATACACAAAATTATCCTGAATTATTTTGGTGAATGTGTCAGTTTGGGAGTGCAACATGAAACCTAAGGAACACGCCTGCCCCGAGTCAGTGTAACACTAAGGAGAAGGAGTTAATACAACACTAAAGCTGAAAAGCGAATCATAGAGAGGGCACGACTGCCGGAATTAGTCAACCGTTGCTCCCGACGGTGAGAGCCTGCTCTTGGGTTCCAGGTCACAGCTTCCACACAAAAGCACACTCTTACCTCTCTCCAGCCCTGCCCAGTCACTGCTTGTCCTGTGCACTACACACAGCATGTCTCCCACAGAATAACACAGACAATGTGACATCTTTAAGGTTCACACCGCAGCATTCTCTTCTTATGGTTTTCCATATTTAATTTCCATTTTAAATAAAAGCCACGGAAAAACAAATATCCAGCAGCGCCCCAAGCCTCTACATTCTCTCATCCTACTTGCCTATGCTAATGATCCACTTGTGCTCAGGGTGTTTAAAGCCACGGTACACACCTCACCTCCTCTGGTACTTGAACTACCAGAATAACTACTGGAAGACACAGGCATACAAAGCAGGAGAAGCAGACTGGCTAGTGGTGAGGAACAAAGTCAGTTTCTTGCCACGGAGTTGCACAAATATTCATAGACATGACAGGAATGTTGGGAGTCAAGCTTTTTTTGGGGGGCCAGGGGAGAAGGGAGGAGAGGGAGTTGTTACTGAACAGTGAGAAATGATGTCTACTGGCTGGGAACACCATGAATGAGAATGGGTTTGGCATTTTCTGAGAGGCAATGTAGATGCAGATAAGACTTTGGGCACCTGTGGTAATTGCTGTCCTCAGCACGGGCTGGAATGGGTTTCTATACCCATAAACACGATTATGAGTATGAATTATGATTTTAAATGTATGCATATAAATAATGCACAATGATTGCACTTTTCTTACTTCTGTGGCTGTAACCTAAAGCCTGGCTCAAAATCAAACAAACAAAAAAAAATGCATACCTTAAAACAGCTGGGTTGATGACTGGAATTAAAAGCAAAGACCTGTTGCCTCATTCGTCCCACTTTGTACAAGGTACAAAAACATCCTTAGAACAGTACAGCAAACTGCTAAACACATTTTCAGCAACATTTCTCACAGACAAGTTACAGGAAAATTCTGCAGGAAATATATGAGCCTGAAGTCCTGAATGTTTATTTATTTCAAAATTTAGAACACACACCTCCAGTGCTTTTACCTTTCCACTTCCCTCTGTGGAATTGTATTGCATTTAAGCAGAGAAAGAGTCTATACTTCTAAGTGGAAAGCAGTTTGGTTATTCAGTCTGCATCTGCAAAAGCTAAGCTGATATAACCATTAAATAGAAGGCAAACATTTTAATAGGTAAGAGGATGCTGTTTCTGTGATTTTTTTTTCTTTTCTTCATAAATCAAGCCAGGAATTCTAAAGCTATTCTCATTAAAAATGTCCCTCGGGTTCTCTGAAGACATGTTCTGACATGCCAGCAGGATCTTTACAATTGGAGATTTTGGGAGGAGAAGAGGGGGTTATGCTTGAGAAAAGGCATGTACTGGGACAGACTGCACAACAATGACAGCAGCAGGGTTTTGATACAAAATCTCTACTTCATCAAAACATACTGGGCTGAGTATATTAGAACTAGAATGAATACATCAGTAGGACGGATTTGCTATCTCATAGGTTACAACCTGAGAGTCTGGGAATAAGTTTAGTTTATGCAATACACACTTATTTCTGAAGACAGTCTCACCATTGAGCAAATAACCTTGCCAACAGAGGTCTGACAAATTATCTGCAAAACGCCTTCAGCTGCACTGACCCATCTCATGTCATGCTCACTCTTGCTGCACCTTCTGCATGGGATCAGCAAAGTTTAAATTGTTCACCAAGGTCTTAGTCCTTTCCCACTCCTTCACATTGGAATACTTCGGATACCAAGTATTAAACAACATTCTAAACCACAAAAAAACAACATTGCTTGTAGAATTACTTCTGAAGAGAAACATCTCCCTCAACCTCCTCCAGCTTCATCCTTCTCAGCCGTGCTTATGAACCAGTCTATTAAATCAAGCCATCTGTGTACTCATTATCTGCAGGTTTTATGGACTGTACAGTACCAAAATTGACATATAATCTTGCCTAATGGAGCGTTGTTCATTGCAAAACCTACAATGATCTTTCAACCCAAAACAAGTTAAAATACACTTACGCATTACAGAGCCTTAAGATAAGGGTACATCAGTCTCGATACAGAAAGTTCAAACATTTAGATATATAACACCAATACAAAACACTGCAAGTAAAATAAGCAACCCAGGCAACCAGCTCTAGGTGCCCCTGCCCAAGCAGGAGGCTGGACCGGATGATCTCCAGAGGCCATTTCCAAGCTCAGCCACTCTGTGATTCTGTGATCCATCTAAAATATATTCAATGACTTACACAGATTTATGATTTTAAGTATATGAAGATGCATAAACTGGTAGTCCTCCTCCACACACATCTGAGGATATCTGATCCATGCCAAAGTACGGCTTTTTCTCTGCAGCAAACACAACTGAATCAGTAATTCTAGTAGGCACATCAAAGTTTATTTGCCTCATCAACTGTTCATATCCAAGGATGCAATGCTGTGATGTAAAATAAACACAGGTAGTTGAGAACACGGCACTAGTCTAAAACTCTACAATTCTGCTCCTCCTACGTATTAATTTTGTCAGTGAAGTTTTTAATGCATCAGCCTGAAGAACCTCACAGTGAGTGCCATGAGGATGATAAGTACAATAGGATTACATTTGGATTTGTAATTTGTAACGGTTTTATTACTGGAACAAAAAGATAATACAAATAATAATGCAAAGAAGAAACAGGGTTTATCACTAAAGCTGCAAAGGCAGAATACCACCATGTGAATTATTCTACACAGAGAGATAAACTTGGAAATCACTACCTGAAAAAAATCAGCTCACTCTTATTTTTTAAAGTCAGTGAATAACCTGCTTTGCTGTAGCAAATCACCCATCAGTGTGGTTGTCACAAACCAGGAGAAACATATCCTTTCAAAAAGCCTGAAAAGCATATGGATGAGACCTGCAAATTACAGAGAGCAAACATATACCTGCTTTATGTCCTGTGTCAGCCTGAAGGTTTTCTGAAGCCCTTCCCGCTGGATACTTTGAACAAAAGAAAGGAACAGCTCAACTTTACCCCTAGCAATTACAGACTATTGGTGGAAGGCAGATGTCAGAAATAAGTAAAAAATGGGAAAAGGTTGACAAGTTCTGGACTAGGCGGACTGGGCTGAGGATCTGATTCCCCAGAGAAACCAGACTTTGGTGCTTGATGCACTCACCATTATTAACTAGCGGCCAGGCTCGGGAGGAGTGAGATGCAATGCAGATATAGACATGCTCCAAGTTCTTCCAGAAGGAAGACTACCATAAGAAACAGTACCTGTAAAAGGTAATCTATACCCCCTATGAAGCTGTAATGCTATAAGACAGCTGTAGAGCAATTTCTTTTTGGGTCTTTTCTGGCTAATGGATGGTCAAGCTGCCCTTCACAGCAGTATCTGTGTAGATGATGCTTCTGAGTATCTCCAAACAGGTCATGACATACAATACTTTGGAAATCCTGATTGCCCTGACCTGTCCCATAGCAGATATGGAGCTGAAGGAGCTCTCAGTGAGTTGCGGCCATGCTCTAAGCTTTCTTTAATACTCGCTAACTTCTCTGGAAACTCTGCAGAAGAATCTTCCCCACAACACGCAAGAGTCCAGTGGTGGGAATGTCAGTGAGGTAACAGAAATTTGACTTATGGTTCCCTGCCCCAGGGCTCTTTTGTTCCAGTCTGTCAAACAGCTCAGTTCCCAAGATGTCCTTTCTCATCTGTTCTAGCAGAGTAAGGCCATGCAGAGCAACAGTCCACTACACTCAGCTCAGCATTTGGAATGCCTCCACACCAACCTCAAAATAAACAAAATCGTATGTTCCTGTCCTATTCTACTTATATTGCAATTAATTAATTTTAGAAAGCTAAGTGCTGTCACAAAGTACTTTTAAGCCAACCAACTGAAGTTGATCTTATGTAACCTCTCTTAGCGCAGGCTATAGCTTGATTAACACAACTCACCTTGAGTATCACATTCCTCTTCCATGTATCTTTTGAGAATCTTGCCAGCTGTACAAGCATAGGAACAACAGAAGAAAGTGGTATCACAAAACCTTGACTCTTGCATCAGGTGACTATAATGAGCACTGCACAAGCGTGCTTTGATGTTACAAAAGACCTAAGAAAATACTGATGGGTTCTGATGGGTTAGGGTGCATTCTTGCTACGTTAACTCTCTTACTAAAGGGAACTTGTCAAACACATGCCATCTGCTTCATCGAAATGTAATACCCATCCTGGTAAAATAAAAATCTTCCACACCAGCAGGCTCTTCACACAGGTGAAAAGGAACACCATTAACATCATTTTAGGTGATTAAAAAGTCTACACTACAGAGTCTGCATCTCTTGATCTCTTGAAAGCTGCTCCTCCTACAGGGCAAAATCTCAGCTCCCAGAAGACTCTGCCCTAATGGCTGCGTAGAAGTCATCACAGGCTCATCATCCAGAAATATCTGTACTCGTGTGAAGTACAGGGAGCTGTGAGTGCAGAGAAAACCAATGCCCCCAACTCTGCTCACTACTCCCCTGCAGAAACCCAATCAACCATAGAGCATAACCCTATTTGTTGCACTCACTTCAGTCTCCTGATGTTTTCAATTTCCCTACAGCCAAAAATTGATGCTTTAGCCTTGTTTTGACTACTGAAGAGGTACTCAAAACTGATGAAGTACAATGCAGTTCAGTGTACCTGCTTTGTAGTTAATAAGTATTTCGAAATTTCAGCGTATCTGAGTCTTCTTTATACTTTACAAGAGGCCAGCTTGGGCAGGATAGTGTCAATACGTGGAGAATATTCACATTATCTGTCCACAAAGGGTGCCCAGCTCCTGAAGGGAAATAACAAAAACAAAAACAAAGGTAATGATCTGGTGATGAAATAATTCAGAAGAGCAGGATTATGCTACAGCAACACTGTGTTCCTGGACTGAGTTCCCAGAACGAGGCAGGATTTCTCCCCTTGGTCTTCTGCTTCCCTACCCTCATGAAGCTCAGCACCCCTGCACCTCCTACATGCCAGGACATTTTCCAGAGAGATCCAATTTTCACTTTTACAACAGACAGGAAAAAAGCCCAACAAAAACCACAAGGAGGCAAGAGTTCCTGTCCCATAAGACAGAAATAGATCTTCCTTCACCATCACTACTACCAAGGAACACAGCACATTAGTGTTATCAAAAACACCCTGCACTACTAAGGACTGGAAGCCTAACAAAGCTGGAAGAGGAACCAGAAAAGACCATGAGCTGCTGATCATAGAATCACAGACTCATAGAATAGTTAGGGTTGGAAAGCACCTTAAGATCACCTAGTTCCAACCCCCCTGCCACGGGCAGGGACACCTCACACTAAACCATGTCACCCAAGGCTCT
>WYDI02026665.1:0-41248 GCA_009867235.2 Psittacus erithacus | reverse complement strand
GACTGCTCTGTAGTTCCCCAGGTCATCCATTTTCCCCTTCTTGAAAATGGGGGTTATATTTCCCTTTTTCCAGTCATCGGGAACTTTGTCTGACTGCCATGATTTTTCAAATATAATGGACAGTGGCTTAGCAACTTCATTTGCCAGCTCCGTGGATGAATTTCATCAGGTCTCAATGAATTTCATCAGGTCCCAAATGAACAACACCAACCCTCATACTGATGTGCTGTGCATCAGGATATGTTCACAACCATCTTTATTCAAAATTTGTGTTAGATGTGTACTGATCTAAAAAAAAAAAAAAACAAACCCCAAAAAACGTCATGCCACGAGCACAGCAACTTTTCCTAATGTGAAAGTTGCATATCTCTGTCATACGCTATGACATTCAATATTGTAATTCATGACACACAACATTGGCATATGTGAAAGCTCTTGGAAAAAATATGCAGAAGGGCAAAGACATACTCCTTGCATTCTGCTTGTGCTAGTTTTGTATTTTCTGTCTCAAAATTGTCTTTGCAGACCTAGAAAGAATGTTTGATGTTTAAAACACACAGTGTGTCAGAAGAACAGCCTGAAGACAGAGACGCAAAGGAAGAAGGATCGTTCTCTGTTTGCCCTTTGCATTCATCAACATCTTTGTCTGGTACTGTCTGCCAGCAAAAGTTATGGATAAAATAGCATCAAGATGAAACAAAGCTTTTATGAGTCTAGCTGTCATCTAAACCCAGTATCACCTCCTGCAAATTACTATGAGTTTTAGATAACCGGTCTATTTGAATACCTTGCCAGGAGGAGCTGAGTGATCCAGACGTCTTTTATGTCACCCTATAACTACTCACAGCTCAGCCTTAAGTTTTGCCCCTTTCAGTCTGAAAAAATTAAAATTTTACTGACGGTGACATATAGAGTAGGGAATTTCTAGTCTGCAAGTAGTTTGTTACTTGGATTCTTAATGAAATGCACTTCCATATGTTATTGTCATCTTTGACTAAATCTACGCTATGGCTACAAACGAGATACAAAGTTTCTGTTGTCCTCATTCATCCTACAGCATAGAGTGTTTTTCCTTGGTAATCTCTGCGTCCCTTAATTGTAATGATTATTTCTGGTAATTTTTGGATTTTTTTGTTTGTTTGGGTTGAGTTTTTTTTTTTTTCCTTGGTTTTGGTATAGATTAACTGAAATAATGTGGAGCCTGTGTTTCAGTCTGCTCAAGTTGTATTTTTGAAGCAAGAGAACAAGGGTAAGTGTTACATGACATGGGATTTGGTATAAAGATGCATTAGGGTGTTTGAAGTCAAAGAGGTCTCTGGGAAAGTGTTGGAAAAAATATTCCAGGTGTGCATGGGGGGTCAAATGAGGTGAAATCTTGTCCATAAGAGCATATAAGAAATAGTATCTGGAGCAAAATTGTTTCAGAGCGAGCTGATTGACTTGCCTGTAAAGACAGTTTTTAAGTGTGGAAAATTAGAGGACCAGGACTCAGGAGCTCTGTTCCATAACACAGTCATGATTGATAATGTAAGCTTGATAATAGACAGAAAACCTAATGAGTTTTCCAAGCTCTGTTGAATGTATCTCAAAAACTTAAATGGGGTAAATGTGTAGAATGAAAATAGATGGCATCTTCCTCCAGCTGTAATGGTGCTCCTAAGAAGTCAGCCTCTTTTCTGAAGACATTAGAGAAGAGAAAGGAATAGGAGCTTTTATTGACTCCATTTGCCAGTGTGGTATACCGTAGAGTAGGAGAAAAAAATTACTAGAAAGAAAAAAAAATTGACAGTACTTTTTCCTTCCTATAGAAAGCGTAAAGAATCTAAAAAGTTAAAACTGACCCTTTTTTTTCTTATTTGTTCTATAGTTTACACTGCAGGCAATGAGATTTGCTTTTATTAGGGGAAGCTTAGCCCTTAATAGCTCACTTAAAACATTGTATTGTTCTTTAAATATCCATTTGCTATTTAAAAGAAAGCCCTGTGTCACTAGTTTGCTAACAGCAAGAGCTGCCTTCTGGTTTTCTCACAGCATCTCTAAAAATACCACTGCTTTAATTAATTCCATTTCTATGAACTTCTTTATAGTGTGTTATTGGGTTTTGTAGCTTTGAAATCTTGGTGGGAAAAAAAAATAGTAAAAATAATGGATTTTAATGTTTTCCTCACCTCTAAAGCTAAAAGGCATGTGAGAATATATGGTGTACCTGGAAGATCATGTTTTTTTATTTTCCTTTTCAGTTTTGTTCTGGTTTTTAGTAGCTAGTGAAGTCAAACCTTTTAGTAGTAACAGAAATTGGTCTCACTTTTATGAAATAAACTCTTCATTTCAACAACAGTTACAGACCTTTTCCTTTAGTATCATTTATTTTAGATCTAAATATTGTTTCATATGTTATGTTTGCTGTTTTTGAAGTCTTGGAAAGTTAATTGTTGAACTTATTTCCACTGTTAAGATATTGTAAGTCTTGCAGACTTTTTCTGCTCTGTAAGGGAGTGGGAAGAATTAGAAATCTGAAAAGTATCATTTGCATTGGTGCATAGAAGTATGCATTATTTGAAATGTTTTTTATTTTTTGTTTCCTAGGGAATTAATTATGTCTGTTCCGTTGAGAACACTTATCAATTTAAGGCTCTTAAAGTTTTACAGTCAAGTAATTAACAGGAGGCTTGAATATTGTCATCTATGTTAACAGTTTTATGATGAATCTTACTTAGTATAAAATTACCTTGCACCATTCCTATCCGCATCGCTGCTGCAGGAATATATCTACTTTACAATCAAAAAAAGTAAATTTTCATAACTGTTGAAATTGCAGCAGCTGATCTTCATCTACCTGATGGATGCCATGTGGTAGAAAGGCCTTCGTGAGGGCACCTCCCTGCTATAACTTGCTTCCAACTCCTATTCAGAAAGTAAGAGATCATCTGAAAAGTGGGTGTTGCTACATGAATAGGGAAGGTGATGGTTTTTTTTTATGGTGACCTCTCTGTGAGGACATAGTTTCTGCTGGTGTGGAAGGGTTGAAGGTACAATGTGAATACATCTCTGAGTCAGCTCATTTATATGAGCATTGTCACAACTTATGGTAAGTGAGTTTTATTTCCAGATTCTATTTATTTCACTGTCTGGGAGATAAGTCCTTCAGTGAAGGCTGCAGAGGAAGCCAAGTTCTGGGGAAAAAAAACCCAATCAGCTGTCTCTGAGCCTCAGTTCAGTATGTGAAACACCCTCTTTTTCTAATAAAAGACCTTATACTACCTATGTTGTATGCATATGAATATTACCAAAAGTCGCAACTACTGTGTTAGCCTGTATCAAGCAGATGCTTGCTCTGTTGTATGCATTTAGCAGTATTCGGGTCTGAGTCCAAACTGTTTCTTGAAATCACTCTGTTGAAATCTTGCTTACTGACCTTTTTGCTACAAAATGTGAACTTAGTTATTATGTAATTTGTTCTCTAGTTGTATCGTTATTTGTGAAGGCAAAATAAGACTTGGTGGGACAGTGGCTTTTTCTCTTTATGCCAAGGGCATGTGAAGCACTTCAGCTATAACTCTGTAATCTGTATGACCAAAATACTGTATTGATGGAATAGAAGCACTTTGGTAAATGGCACAACTGGTGCTTAAATTAAGAGAAGCAGGGAGGCATTTTCACAAAAGATGCATTTGGGTTTGGCACATTGGAATGGTAGCTAAGCCAAGCTTATTTGCTTTTTCCTGTGACTGTTTCCCCTGCCTTCCCTGCCTGTGCCAGAAACATTCAGGTGCCAAATTTGCCATTTGTGCCTATCTGCTAACTGTACAATTTACCTCAGCTGTATAATTAACATCCCTACCTAGATTACAGCTGAATTAAGTTTAAATTCTTACAAGAGTTTAAATCACTTACACAAGGCTCTTTTCACTCAGTTTGGTTTTTTGCCTTTTTTAAGTGACCTGAAAAAGGACCTCTCCCATTTTGGTCCAGGCATTCAAATTAAGTCTACACACTTTAAGTGCCTTTTTTTTTTCTTTTCTTCTTTTTATTCTTTTTTTTTTTTTATGGCAAGAATTGTGTCTAATTTATTCCTCTTTATATAAGCCACAGTAACGCAAATGAGTCAGTTTGGTACTTTTTTCAATTCCTGGGCCAGTGGTTTAAGTTTCCAAGTTAGTTGTTGTATCTGGACATGGTCTTATATCTTGCATGGGCAGGTAGTGCGATGCTAGGAACATAGTTTGGACCCAACATCCTTTTTACCTCGCTTTTCTGTTTCATCACATAGTGATTACAGTTCCCTAAAGACATGGAGAAGAAAACCTAATTCCCTTCAGTAGTATTTTTAAACAGTGTGACATAATGCTTCCTTTCTTCTAAAGGGGCTCTAAAAAACCATGTGGACAGTACTTCCTATCAAATAACCTTTTCCTAGAGCTATTTGGTTAGCATACTACCTCATGAAACATTTTTGGTTAGGAGAAATATTGACTACTGATTCAATTCTGATCTGCTACAACCTGTCTTCAGAAAAGTTTGCTAAAACTTCTTCTTCTGTCTTCAGTTTTATACATGAAATTTGAAAAAAATAAAGAAATTTCTCAGCAGGACTCCAGTTGGATTAAGAACAGACTTAAGTGAAATTAAATGAGATTTTTGTATATTGCCATTGTTGATTGTAATACAGTGAAGTTAATTTTACTTAGTGGTACCGTGAAAGTAGCACATACCATCTTCTGAAAATGAAAAACATGTTTTGGTCTGACTGGGGCTTTCAGAAGTTTCTTTCAGAACAAAATTTTGATGTTGCCTATATTTGCTCTAATCTCTTGTTTTTCTCTTGCAACCAGATCTTATCTTTTTTTTTTTTTTATCCCACTGGTTTGTACAGAAGAAAGAAATCACACTTACATGTGTATCAGGTTATTATTAGAACGATTTTTCTGTGTAATCAATACAATTTTGTACTTGGTATCAGTGCTGGGATTTAGATTATTTTCTGATAAAGCTCACTGGAAATAGTTTTCTTCATTACTTGCCTTACAGAAGTGTGGGAAATAAATGCTGTGTAGAAAAAGATGGCCCTAGTAGTTGCTGCAGGGGATCTCTGGGCATACTCATCTCTGAGTAGCATCGCAGTCTGGAAAATAAGTGGGCCTAACTAATATGCAACCAAGCATATTGCCCTAGAGTGAAAGTAAGACTTTTATTCTCACTTGTACCTCTTTTTGTGTCTAATTCAGCAGTGTTTAAGCAACTGTCCAATTTTCAGTACATGAAGTCAAATTGATTTTACAGGCTAAAGTGCCTTAAACTCTCAAGTAACATGCTTGGGCTTTTCCTCCTTTTGAGAAAAGGGTCATGGGTGTTTGGGGCAGCAAAATAATTATGTTTGTCTTCTAAGGAATTGCAGGCTTTCCTTCCAGGAGAATATTCATATGAATTACACTTCTTGCCTTGAAGTGAGAGTTGTTATTGGCAAATAGTGTTTGATGTTAGAAATGGTTATATTTTATGGAAGTAATTCAAGAATATTTGTTTACATATTTCTCTTTCTTTTTAATTTTCCTTTTCACCAAGCAAACGTGATGATATTGTGATGTGTTTTAGCTGCTGCACTTCTGTTGCCTTATAATGCAAGGATTCTGCCAGGTCAATGCTGTCTATTGATTTCTAGTGAGAATAGCGTTCATCAAGTGTCAGAGAAGGTGGTTCTGGGTTTTAGGTTTCTTTGGAGTTTGTTTTTTTTGGGGGGGTGGAGGGAGAGAAGATTTGTTGGGTGATTCCTTGAAAAATGTGAGACTTTCAGGCAAGTAGGAATAAGGAGGATTTGAAGTCAATAGGACTATCACAGGATATAAAATCAGTACACTTGTGTGTTTGCGGAGGGGCATGTTCTGTGTGTTGCTGCAGAGAAGCCAATGTTAAGACAAGACATCCATTTATACGTCTGTAAACATTATTGGTTTGTTTTCTGTAGTAAATTGAATCACTGAATACTGGTTGAATGTTGAATAGTTTGTTTGTCAGTGTGAAATAATGTATATCATATATAACTAAACTTAAAGCACTGAAAAAAATCCAAATGATTTAGTGTATTTCAGAAATAACTCATGTCAACACTAATTAAAGTTTGAGAACAATCTTAGTATTTTTGCATTTGAATAACGGGGTGTACTGTCTTCTTACAGAATATCCACATATGTGCTCTGGGGAATTCTGTGGATATAGTTCTGACTTGTGCATTATTGGAAGCTGCTCTAAAAAAATCACTATTGTAGCAGGTGGATCTAAATACTAGAGAGAGGCAAAAGCCAGTTTTAGTTAAAATGAAGATTTAAAAATTTACTTCCTGCCTTTTCATTCCTGTATATTCTTCCTGTATCCCACAAGAAAAAAAAGGTCATATTTTGGGGTGAAATACAAGTACTTTTTTTTTTTTTTTCCCTCCTTCTTCTTCAGTTTACTTGTTTTACTGGCCTTTCAAGTAAGGAGATGTATTTGTGTGTGTGAGTTAGACTGTTTATTTCCCGAGAGTGAGCAGGGTACCTTGCATGTAAGAGTTAGCAGGAAATATAACCTGCTGCTTGTAGTTGCTGGTGATTCAGGTGTTTCTATGTGCAACATTAAAGATGCTTTTTGAAAATTGTCTCTCCAAACGAAATAATGTTAGAGAAATGAGCAGCTTTCTTCTCCTATTTTGATGGTAGTATAACCAAGTGCATTAGTCCTTGAATCAATTGTTCAGACATCTGAAAAGACTGCTTTATTAGCAGTACTAGAGTTATAAACAATCATGCAGAAAGGATTTTGTCGCTATGCTTCCTAAGAAGTTTCTGCATATCTCTTTGGTTTCGTGATGTAGAATTACAAAATCACTCAGGTCAGAGGAGATTTCAGGAGGTCCCTTGTTCAAGTCTCTGCTCAAATCAAGTCAGCATTAAATTCAAACCATGTTGTCCAGGGCTCTAAAGTGCCTGAGGGCATACTTTCCACAACCTCTCTGGGCTCTGATATTTTATTATCCTCATGGTGAAACTCTTTTTTTATTCCTCCCCCTTTATCCAGTTGGAACCATTCGTTTATGACTGTTGTCCCTCAACTTTCCGCTCTGCACTGATGAATAGTGTGGCTCAGTATTCTCCTTGTAGGTAGTGGGAGTCTGATGGTAAGCCTCCAGAGAGCCTTACCAATCCAAGGTTGAACAAATCCTGTTTTCTCCAGGCCTGGACCATCTTGGTGGATCTCCAGTGGATTCACTGGAGTTTACCATAATCTTTCTTGTTATAGCCCAGTAGGCTGTCAGCCTTTATTTATTCCAGAGTCCAATGCTGACTCATCTTTAGGCAAACATCTGTGAGGCCCCCTAGATCATTATCGACAAAGCTCCCAACCAGGCACCCAGCAGTACTAATGGAAAGAGTTAGTTCATCTCAGGTGCAAGAATTTGTCTTTGTTGAATTTCATTATGTTTCTCATGCAATATGTATTTATATAACAATAGTGAATTGTTTAATTAATTAGTGCTTTGTTGTCTTACAATCTATTTTCACAAAAAAAAAGAAAACCCATAGAAAGGTAGATCATGAAAAAGCTCAGGAAGTTATCCAATTCTTTCTATCTGCTTGGTGCAGGATTACGATGCTATTGTATGATGATGCTGAGACATACGACACATCTATTTTTTAAAAATTTCATGCATTAACTGTAAAAAGCATTTACAATCCTGCATATTGAGTATTATCACTATGAGGAAAGAGAAGCAATGTCTTAGTTGATAAGACATTCGCTTGCAAATTAAGAGACTTATACCTTTCCTTGGTCTATTACCTACCTTGAACAGGTAGATATTTCCTGTTTTTAACCCCCTGCCAATAAAGTTGTCAGGACATGACATTTCTCCTGCCATTTCTTCTGAACACATAGTAGCATCTTTTTGCTTTAAAATTTAGTAGAGTATTGAACCTAAATTCTGAATGTAATATTTATGTACTTTGGTGACTTACAAGTTGGGATGCAGGGTAACACAGAAAAATAAGTAATGACTCGAAATGAAAGAACACGCCTTTATGCAGGTCATGGTTATATTGACATTGAGAAAACCAACAGAAAAAATCAGAAATTTCTTTTTTAATTGACGCTGTGGGACGCTGGTTTAGGCAACATTTGCAAAAGGTGGTTGCCACTGTGAATAAAATCTTTATTTCGTGTAGAGCCTGTACTTCTAGGTCATTCATACTGAGTACCACTTTAAAGCAGGTTCTGCAAATAACAGTTTTTCTCAAGTTTCCGCTTGACCTCAGCAATCATTGGCATAAAAACCATTTTTTTGTTTTTCTTTGGCTTTTCTTTCCATTTCAAAGAATATCAACGGTGCTAAATCATTCTTACAGTGATTAATATCCTTTGAAGTGCTAGTTTTTTTACAGAAATAAATTACCAGATATCTTTGCACACTTGGAAATCCTAGTACTACTGTGTGTAACTACTCTTGTTTGCCTTCTGTCTTTTCTGTCTTTGTTGGAGATTGTGCAAACATGGTACAAGGTACTTGCGACAGATTCTGTCATGTTGTAGGACTTAGAGTAACTGATCTGCCTTGCAAAATATCTAAGGATCTAAGTCTTCCATATAAGGAAGGTCTTCCACATAGGCCATATCGTCCTAGAAGTGCTGATATTCACAGAACTGCTCACTGCTAACATAAGACTCTCTGAAGATGAAACAGTCTGAAAGAGAAAGTCCTACCTGTAATGACTGTACTGCTTGGTTTTCTTACTGTAACCTGATTTCTTATTATTTGTTCCTACTTGATCTGAAGTGGTGGGGTTTGTTATCATTTTATAGGGCACTTTTAAACCCACTCAGGAGGAGGGGAGGTGGTCATAAAGGATTATGGTTTGAATCGATTTTCAGGTCAGGAGTTAATTCAGAAGCCTTAGACAGAGCTCACAACAGCTGTCACCTGTAAGCCAGTATGTCTAAATTGACCTTCTTTGGTTTACAAGGCAGTCCTTTTCTGAGAGCTTTGAAATGTTGAGTAAGTGAGGGGGATGTGTTATTCATTCTACCAATGCTGTATTGACTCAGCAGTATTGCCTTATTTACACAGTGGGCAATTTCAGTTCATTATCCATAACAAGCTTGTGTTTACGCTCTTCTTCCTAGTTAGATATTTTTCTATATTAGATATTTTTAGTACATATTGGCATTTACAAATTAAAAGGTCTATTTTTGACAGATTGGAAAATGTGTGTAATTTCTTAGTGCCTTTTTCCCCCACTCTTCCTCTTCTGACAGTGCAATTCTTTATTTATTTTCTTTTTTAAGCAAGTAGTCATCTTTCTTGTGTTGAAAAGGGAAACAAATAGCAATGTGCATTACAGCAGTTAATCACTCAAAACAAAAGATCATTTCAGTATGCAGGAGCTCAGGAAGGGAGAAATGCTGTGTCTGTATTTCATTCCAGCAGGTGGGAATTCCATTTCTGGGAGTGTAAAAGCTAGAAATACCAATGCTGGGTACACTTTTTCCACACTCCATAATTCCTTCCCCCCTCCGCCCTGCTTCAAATTTCCAGGGTTTGTCCAGCTTATAGGACATTTAAATGACTGTTTATATCCCGATATACATGTTGTACTTAATTAACCTTGTGCTTTGAACCAGTTTCTGGCTTGTAGAAGAATCAGCTGTTTTCTGAGACAAAATGGTCAAACAGTGTCACTGTTGACAGTAAAAAAGGCCCGGAGCAGCCAAATGACTCAGAGCCAAACTTATCTTTTCCAAGAAAAGTACTTTGTGTCAAAGGTAAAACCAGCTGATGCACTCTCTTCTATTAGCACTTACTGATTCTCTCTAGATGGAAATGGGAGTGATTGATTAACATAATGTATTTCCCTACTGAGGCAATGTAAGGGTTGGCATCTTGGAGCCCTTAAAATGATGATGTTTAGTACTTTTGATGTATGTGAAAGTAGAGGGGAATTTTACAAGTTATCCTAAGAAAATAAAGAGCATGCAAAAATCTGCAAGCACAGTTTGTAGTTTGTTAATCCCGTAGGCTTTGATTTTTAAAATTACTCTTGTAAGGCCTAGGAAATACAAGGTTGTAAAGAATAGCATCTGAAGTCTTTTTTTTATTTTTTAGTCCTACTCCTGGCTTAGAGCTGGCTGCTCAGGACTGTATCCAGCTGGGTTTTGAGTATCAGCAAGGATGGAGACTCCACTACCACTCTAGGCAACCTGTGCACAGAGGTTTCAACCACCCCACACTGAACGAGTGTTTTTTATGTTTAAATGAGATTTCTTGTATTTCATTTTGTGCACATTGCCTTTGCTTCTTTGGATACTACTGCGAAGAGTCTGGCTCAGTCCTTTCACCACTCAACATCCAGGTGATCCCCCTGAGCTTTCTCTTGAGATCTGTTGCTGGACTCTCTCCAGTATGCCTATGTTTCTTGTACTGGTGAGTGCAGAACTGGACCAAGAATTCCAGGTGTGGTTTCACCAGCGTTGAGCAGAGACAGCAAGGCTTTTACCTCCCTTGACAGGCTGTCAGTAATCCTACCTCATGTAGCCCAAGATTCTTGTTTGCAAGGGCATGTTGCTGGCTTGTGTTTATCTTGTTGTCCCCCAGGACTCCTAAGTCTTTCTCCCTGAATTCTTACACGTCATATGCTATTCTTGTTCCCTTGTCTTGTGCAGCCATGTTTTTCTGAATCAGGCAGAGAGCAGCATTGCAGTAAAAAGGCCCAAGTCCAAACAGGAACTGGGGGTACTCAGCCCTGCAGGATGTACTTGACAATTAGCATGCCTGGGTCCTTAGAAGAGGACCGACATAACAAACAGAAATGCCTCAATACACTACTGCTAGCACTTATTGCGTGATTTTCTTTTTAAACTCTGCTTTGAATTTTTTGTTGAGAAAATTTCATGCTAGAGGTTCTCCTTATGGCACTTTCAAGGTTAAGGGCAGAAAAGAAGCTTCAATTTTTTTTAACAGTGATGGCTTAATAAAAGCTTGGGTTGTTTCAGGTGTTTTGGGTTGTTTCTAGCTGTTCAAGGTGTCCTTTTTGCTTAATTCTGCTGGAGTGTGAAAGTACCTCTTTGTGTGAAAGTGATTCTCTTTGAACTGAAAGATGATCAGCTTTAGGTTAATTAAATTTTTTAAAAATCCTCAAAAGATATTCCTGTCAAATAAGTTGATGCAGTTCACAGAGCATTGTACTTGGATTTGACATGTACTTCCACTTTGTCGGAGTTCTAAATTGGCTGTTGTCATTACAAATAATGAGTTTGGGAAAAGCTAATATAGAGGTTTGCCCAATTTAGTATTGTATGCTAATTTGAGAAGCTCTAATTTTATTTGCATAGATCTTGATTTATAGATCTACTTAGTTTGCTACACAAAACAGGAAATTTTGTTGTTTGACATGAATTGTGAATTGAGAGGGTTTGTGAAGGATGTCTCTGTGGGAATCCGAAATACTCTAGAACAAGAAAATTGATTAACATTGAAATGAAGAAATAATTACAGAACCTCCTATCATAAATACAAAATAATTTTCATTGCTCTTTATTTTACCATAGAAGTATCTCTTTGTGCTTGAGTAAATATAATGTCTACTCTTTCCCCTAAAAGAAATCTGTTGTTTGTTCACTTGGAAGGAAAATATTAAAAGAAAAATGTGATGCGATGTTTGTTTGTCTTGTTTTGCTGTTGAAACATGGTTACAACCCTGGAGAAAATTGTCTTCCATTTTTCCCTGATTTTGTTTAATTGATTTAATTTTTATAAAGCAGTATTTTAATATTTGACTTTTAAAGCTATTTTAGTATTTAATTGCTTAATCCTTGTTTCACTACTATGTATAGCTTCCATAAATTTCTAAATTCTATCTACAAAACATCTATAAATTTCATATATATGCACAAACACAATGTATGTGCACTTGTCCTGGTTTCAGCTGTAGCAGTTATTTTTTTACTCCTTCCTAGTAGCTGGTGTAGTGCTGTGTTTTGGCTTTAGTCTGAGAACGATACTGATGACACACTGATGTTTCAGTATGTTATTTACCCTAATCAAGAGCTTTTCAGTCTCTCATGCTCTGCCAGTAAGGAGGGGCACAAGAAGCCGGGAGGAAGTAGAGACAGGACACCTATCCAAAGGACGAACAAGCCAAAGGGGTATTCCATACCATGGCACATCATGCCCAGTATATAAACTGGGGAGAGTCACCCAGAAGGCCCAGATCACTGCTCAGGTCAGGCTGGGTATCAGTCAGGTGGTGGTGAGCAATTTTATTGTGCCTCACTTGTGTTTATTGTTTTTTTTTTTCCTTTTCCCTTTTAGTTTTATGTTCTCTCCCCTTGATATTTCCCTTATCGCTATTATTGGTGGTAGCAGTAGTAGTTTTGTATGGTATCTTAGTTATTGGACTGTTCTTACCTCAGCCTTTGGGGTTTGCGTTCTTTCGATTTTCCTCCCTGTCCTACCTGGAATCAGGGGAAAGAGGGGTTAGTGAGCAGCTGTGTGGGTCTGAGTTACTGACTGGGCTTAAACCACAACAACACTATATATAGTCCTTATGTATATTAACCTGTAAATTCTAACGGAAGTGCAATAGGGTGAGAAACCTTTCAAGCACCAGTAAGAGTTTGGGGCAGTTATTTACAGAACATAGTTTTTCTCGTTGTTAGATCTTTGAAAGAGTCATTAACCTAAATGATTTCTTCTGCACTTTTCCCGCTTTCTCAAACTATTTTTATGGAGATTCTGGTCAAGTTAACATTGAGACTTAGATATACTTAACATACTGTGAATTACTGTTAGATTTTGCCCTGGATTACTCTAGCACTTCATGTCACAAGTTATTAGGGTGTGTGTCATGATATGATTGTTGTGGAAGCTGTGCAATTGTCCCCACTCTTCCCTTATACAGAGACTGGGTTAGGTTCCGTGAGGAAGACTCACTAAGATAATGCCGTCTTTGTGAAGTCTAACACTTTATGTATTCGAACTATATTTTGTTTAGAAGTGTGCTTCTGTTTTTGTTCTGGAATCCTGGGGATAGCATGTTCAGTGTTTAAGTCCAGCAAAAAAAAACAAAACCCAACCCCTGCCCCCCCCAAAAAAAACAAACAAAAAAAAAAAAAGAAAAGGAAAGAAGTCTCCTTTTCTGCCTTATTGTAAATAATCCTTCCTTCACCTTTACTGGGTTAATGTTATTTTAGTGCAAGAGAAAAACGTCAGCTTTTAACCAGCATTTTCAGTGGAGTTCAGTCATCTGACCTCTACACTTTTAGGACAGAGTATGTGTATTGAAACACAGTGATTGTAACTTCTGAATAAATTGGGCAATCAAATTGAATATTCTGAAACAGAAATTTGGATAAAGCTTCACACACTATGCTGCCTTACATTCTTTAGTGTTCTTTCCTTGTAATTGGCAAGAAGAAAGAAAGGAAAATTATAAGTATGTGCTCATTCGTATGTCATTAATTGAAATTCAAGCATATGGTGTCAAAAAGGTAACATCTTGCTTAAAGTTCAGGTTTACTTACTAATGTAAATGAAAATACTGGTATGAAAAGTGGCTGTAAAACTAGAGTTTTATAAATGATCTTATTATACGTAGTGTATCCAAAGAAATGACACAGGTAAAAAGTTGCTTCTGACATATTTTATGAGATTGTATTCTGAACCTCAGTGGTGTATTTAAATTGTCTTGGTAAATTACATTTCCATTAGTATAGTACTGATAACATTGAAAATACATCTCACTATTGTGATCATAAATCAAGAAAGCAGTATCACTAAATGCAGGTGCTTAAATATTGCAGTGGAACTATTTGCTTATTGAATATTTTATGGTTCATATTTGACTGGCTATTAGATTGTATTACAGCAATTGTACATTTAAAACAGTTGGAGGATATCTGCTGTTTGCATAAATGTGCAGCTTTCATTAAAGTAAGCGTTTTCATTAAAGGTTGTTTTTTTTAATAAAGGGCTACTGCTTTCTAGAGTTAGCCATATTAATGTTTTTCCAATACCTGTGGTTCTTCTTGTATTTCCACTTAAATTTTATTAGCTGTGAGGCTATGATTGGATATTTTACACATTGAGATTATGCAACTTGATGAATTTTTCCATTTCCCGTCTTACTCCATATTTGTTCATATTCTCAACCTGTCATTATGCTAGTCTGACAAACCGCTTTTCCTCCTAAACAGCCAGTATATAGCTTTAAATTAGGCCAGGAATGTATACACAGCTGTACAGATCTTAGACTAAGCCTTCATAAAGCATGATCACCACTGCAGGAGGCAAGAGTTGTAATATATAGATGGGAGTAGAGGATTGAAAAAGATAGAGGTGAGAGTGAAATAGGAACTGATGGGTGGGAAGTGGAGTATTCAATGACTTAGCTGCTTATCTCTTCCTTTAATTGATATCTTGGAGGTATTCTGACTATATAGTAAGTTGATGTTCTTCTGCAGGAAGCAGGGTTTCTACTTGCAGTTAATGGACTTAGAGACTGTTAAATCTGCAGATAAGGAAAGTACGGCAGGTAAATGAGACAGGCACAAAGTGAGGCTTGTCACAAACGTGCTGATGATCATAATTGTGAAAATAAAAGGAAGCAACCATAACTCAAAACAGTTAAATGACAAACATTAAATTGCATTATTTTCAGTATCACCTCTTCATATTTTGCTTGTATACATTATTATGTGTTTTAATTTGATGTATTAGCTACAGGATATTCCTCAACATCATGTATAGGTCATGACAGACTGAAGGAGATGAATGGGAAAGATTGAGAATGAAAGGTTGTGGTGACAATAAGGCAGTGATTTTAGATCTCAGCTCAGCATCATGTTGATGCAGACACTTATTTAGAAAGCAAATAAGTCTTTAAAATAATTGCAGATGATTCTTTTTTGTAATATGTAATACTTGTCAAATGGTCTTTGAGTGATTTCAATACTGCTTTTTTTTCCGTAGTTCAGTAGAAACATTAGGTGATGATTTTAATCCTGACTGCCAAAATACAAAAGCAAACCATAATAATTTTAACTTCAGAGAATACATTCCATATTTGTTTGAATTTATCTTATCTAATAACGTGAACAATAGAATATATGAAGCATCATTCATGCCTGTATTATTATACCGTACCTGAATGTGGAGGTCTGGGTACTCAGTTGTAGCAGATAGTTTCAATGTATCATTAGTAGTAAAATCTGCAGCTTCTGAAGTGCAACTGATATGTTCTTCATGACTAACAGGCTAACAAACAGTGTGTAATGATTCATGTAGGAAAGGATAAAGCTACATTTTATTATGCAGAAAAATTTAATTTAGAAGATCTTGCACAAGTTGTAAAAACCCCCACAATGAAGGGTTAACAGTTCCTACTCATCTTTAATGAAGTCTATTCTTAAGACTTCATTAAAGAAGGAAAGTACAGATGGCAGATAATGGTAACTGTGAAACAGGTTTCCTCAGGGGCACTTGGCAACTTTGTAGTTTTCATTTTTTATCAGGGAAAGTGATGGTCAGTGTCAGCAAAATGCATTTTGGTGTTTTTTGCCTTTCTCTACAATTTCTATGCTTGGTTGTAGGATTTTTTGAGGTGTGGGGTGGCTTGTTTTCTGTTTGGTTTTTGTTTGATTTTGTTTCTTAACTGGTAGGTTCTATAAAATTGAATCCCTTCCCCAATAAAATTACTATCATTATACAGCTATTGATATTTCAAAGGAAAATAAGTTTCCAAATAGTTTACTGAAGCTCATTAGGAGGGTAAAAAAGGACATCTGGAGTGAAAGAAGAGAAAAAAAAAAAAAATCATGTACCAAAACACAATATCTTTATTAGATGAAAAGTCAGTTTTGTCATTTATTCTTTCTGAACTTGACTAGTAATTCCTTGTAATACAAGGAATTTTACCTGTACAGATATTGTGTTATACCAAATTAGAAGTGTAGTAGCTAGTCAAAAGGATTGTGTATAGGAGTAGGTTGTTTATTTTGATCTCTAAGGACTTTACTGAGACCTTCATATGAGTCACGTGGTCTCTGTATATGATGCCAAAAGGCTTTTAAGATGGATTATTGCCAGTTTAACATGAAAGGGGGTGCTGGTTTACAGACTTGCTACTTTGGAACAGGTTTTTCTGCTTCTGTGGAGTGATAATCAGGGTGTGCACAGGCAGTTGTAGAAACTGGTGCGATTTGTGTAGCACCTTTGATTTGGGATGCCAGTGGTTCTTAGGTGCAGCTCTCCATATTCATAGTTCAGAATATTTGACTGATTTTTTTATTCCTACTGCTTCTTTGATTTACCCAGTTGTCTTCATTCTAAGCCCTTTTGAAGGTATTGTGCTACGTACCGCGGGTATGATTTGAGAATGGAGGAAAAGAGATCTGTCTGATCCTTCTGTGCTTGACAAAGGATGGTACTTTTTATGTTGCAGGGCCTGAAGGTGACAGGACAGTCTTGTAGTGGTCATGCTACATATTTCTCTTGGGGGACAAAAGAATTTTGAAATTAAATAGTATTTTAAGATTTTAATTAAGGCTGAGTTTTTCTCTTCAGTTATCATTTGCTGTTGAAGTATTTCCTAATGTAGATTAAAAAAAGGAAAACTTGCAGATTGTATTTGAAACTTAGATGTAGCAGGAGGCAGTGCGGAAGTGAGAAAGCAAAGGTTGAGAACACCAGTGCATAGAAAAGAACTCTTGTATCTTAGGGGCTGCTGTGATATGTAGTGCCTAACATAGCCTGTAGTCAGCTGGGCTTTGTTAAAAGAACCGCGCTTAAATGAAGTCTTTAACTCACAAATAGGCTGAACTCAGTGTTGTCTCAGCAATGAAGAGATGCTTTAGATTTCTCTATCTCGTACATTAAAGATGCACTTACCCTGTTATGAATGCAGACAGGCAACTTGTAAGTATGTGGAGAATAATTATAACTGCTTTAAAAAAAGAGAAAAATTATGTTCAGATTATACTTGTGTAGTCGGCTTTGTAGTGGAAAAGAAATAAAACAACTGGGACTGAGATGAAATAGTACAAGTCCACTTAAGTGAAACTGTCAAATTTTAAAATTGTCTGCAGTACACATTTGTCCTTAATTTAATACATATTTGCTGTTGTATTTTTGTCATGGCTTACAATTGAAAAAAGCAAAATTCTGAAGAGAAACTAGAAGCTTTTACTTTAAAATCTTTTGTTAATGCTGTAATATTAGTTGTAATGGAAATGATAACTGAGAGATTGTTATAGGTTGCTTGGATTTAATTTGGATTTTAAATTGTGGAAATATCTATAAAATCCAGTTATAATTAATTCATTAGTAGCCATCTTATTTCAATTTTTCCCTGGGAATAGATTAGCCATCTATAGCTTTTTCTTAAATCACTGTGTGGTTCATGGCATCACTTTAAAATGCCCCACAGTTTTCAGATAGTGAGAAATTTGAAGTCAGCTGGCAAATTATCGATTACTGAAGGGTTCTTGTAGTTTTTTCTAAATGGCCTGTCAGAAGAAAGGGCAAAACGTTATATGGCAGTGGTTCCTCACGCAATTCCCAGAGCAGCCAGGGTGTCTAAATTTAAAATCTGACAGCCATGTACCTCAGTTCTGTGAGGCATTTTCCATGGGTGAAGCTAGGTTTAAGGTCTCAGTTTAGTTCACTAATATGAGTTAATATTTATACATTTAGTATTGTAGTATAAACTTAAAAAAGAGAGTCTCCAGTCTGAATGAAACGGAAGCTTGAGTTAAGGCAATGCTTCCCTGACTAGGAGTTGCTCTAGATTGACATGTCTGGTACACTTAAGTATTTCTGAGATAAGCACTGTGAACATTGCCAGGAGTAAAAAATACTTTTATTGCATACATCATTATTAAATTTGTAACTGGTTTTGGTGTTTTCTAACCTCTTTACTTTTCAGACAAGGCATGTTAATGCTGCTTGTTCATATAGAAAGCTTTCCATATTTTGTTTATGTATAAAAGCAAAGTTGTATTTAGAAACAAGTGACTCTATGGATGTGTGAAAAATTTGCAAGTGCATGCAGTACATGCATATGTGTTAAAAGAAAATACCGTACAAGAGAGTGCATGATGGTGGTGCATGGTACTAAGTTTCATTGCCAAAACTCATATCTGTTCATTCTTATTGTCATTTTGCAGGTTTCTGTTTAACAGTAAGTAAGCTGTGGTAGTAGTTCAGTCCTCAAAATTATATAGGAGTCATTTGGGAGTTTAGTGATTCAGAGAAGTGACCTTGCTTCTTTCTATTGTGTTTGGGGTTTGTTTGGTTTTTTTTTTCATAATTATTTTTCAAAAAAAGCACTCTGATTTGGAACAAACAGTGTTCTGACGTTGCTGTGGCAAAAAAAGCCAGCAGGATGCTGGGTTGCATCAGCAAGGGCATCACCGGCTGAGATGAAGTCATTGTCCCTTGGCTTTTGTCAGGCCGCACCTGGAATATTGTGTTTAGTTTTGGTTCCCACTATACAAAAGAGGTGTGGACAAGCTGAAGAGGGTCCAGAGAAGGGCCTCAAAATGACCAAGGAATGGGAAGCCTGACATGTGAGGAAAGGCTGAGAGAACCGAGTTTGTCTAGCCTAGAGAAAAGCAGGCTCAGGGGAGACTCTATCACCGTGTCCCAGTATTTAAAGGGTGGCTGCAAAGAAGGTGGAGACTTCCTTTTTACGAGGAGTCATATGGAAAAGATGAGGGGTAATGAGTACAAGTTACTCCCAGGGAGATTATGTTTGGACACTAGAGGAAGGCTTCACAATGAGAATATTCTCCCTAAGGAAGTGGTGGATTCCCCAGGCTGGATTCAGCTGGACGTGGTGCAGGGACATCTTTTCTATACATCTTGTCTAGACTGTCAAGAAAGGTTAGACCAGCTGATCTTGAGATCTCTTCCAACCTGGTATTCTATGAATATCCTGTGATGTGGTTATTGCTGGCTAACTGCTTTTCCCATTTTGGAAGAAGAAGGGGAAAGTTACTGTATTCATTGCTTAGCCTAGGTTAGCCAGCATAGTTACTTCACAAAGCAGACCTCAGTATTAATGATACTTATATAAAACTAGAATGTTATTAATATATTGAATGTGTCTAGAAATAGTAGGTTGTAATAGATTTCAGCTTATTCTTCAAGAAGTGGGGTTGGAATAGAGCAAATGAAAATTATTCCAAATATTTCATAGGCAATTTCATAAAGGTGGACTAACTTTCATATTTGCAACAGGATGAGAATCTCAGTATTTCTCCTTTTCACATTATGATTATTTTTTATAATAAATAAATGAATTTAAAATATCTTTTTGGTTATATCTAGTTATCTTAGTCCAAATATTTCTTCTTCCCTTCAAGCTAAACAGCACGGAATAGAGACCTGACCACTTGTGAGTGTTTTGACTATATCATATCACTTTTAACCAACAGCTCTAAACCATTTTTTTGCTTTGGTGGATCTTTTCTGGGGATGATTGATCCCAAAATTCCATTAAAAAATCTCTGAGGAATCTCACATTATTTTCCGCTTGAGATATTTGAACTTTTGCAGTTGTGAAAAGTAGTAAAACCAATATAAAAATTAAGCTGATCGAATGAACCAGAAGGAAACAACACAGGTCTCTTTCCAGCTATTCTGTGTGTAGGCTGAGACTGGACTTAAACATACAGTTCTTTTCTGCTACTTCTATTCTGCCACCTCATTATTTTGTGTTTGGAAGTTACAAATAAGTGCATCCTGTATGGAAGTAAAGATCTTTTCTGCAGTAACACAAAAAGCTGTTATATTGTTGAGACACATATTTGTGATCACAGCTTAAATACATGTCCTTCTTTAACTTCAGAAATTCAGCTTACAAGGTCATTAGAATAATATTTGCTTCCTTCTGTCAGAAAATAAAATGTTGCTCAGACATAGGTAGTCTTTTCAATAAAATGCTATTAATCTTACTTAACTTACTTTAAAGAAATACCTTAAGC
Source organism: Psittacus erithacus (assembly GCA_009867235.2). Taxonomy (NCBI): domain Eukaryota; kingdom Metazoa; phylum Chordata; class Aves; order Psittaciformes; family Psittacidae; genus Psittacus; species Psittacus erithacus. The sequence continues at coordinate 21,241 of WYDI02026665.1, read as the reverse complement.
TTCTGTGGTTCCTATCTGAAGAATCAGCATTCAATAAATTTTCAAAGTAATTTAGGGAAGTTTGAGATACCTACAGTGTAGGTTCAGACATGTGTTTATTGCCCTCTTTATATGTTTTTTCCACTCTAGTTACTTGTGATCTGAACTTGTGCACTCTTCATCTATTAGGTTGCTTTTGCTCTCCAGTGAAGGCCATTGTTATGACTGAAAGTCTGCGGGGTGATGCCACTGTTCTAATCTTTAACACTGGGTGGGTGTAGCAACGTCAGGGTAAAAGTTTCCATGGTGTTTTTGTAGCAGGTACCTGACGCCTAGAACTAATTTAGACTTTCAAACAGGATGTTTTCTTTTCAGAGACACTTCATCTGAAAAATAACATGATTTGTGTAAATGTAATTTTGACAATTTTCAATAGCAAAAAATTCCAAATGAGTTAAGAATGTCTATTAAGAGAGAAAGAATAGTTTCCTTTGTTAAAGCATTTCACATTATAATGCCAGAAACTGTAGCATATCCAGCCTAAAATGACATAAAAATATTCTAGTAAAAATGTTAGAATGAGATGAACTGTAAATACACAGAAGGGACAGTAGTTTTCCTTTTGCTGGAGTCAAAACAGCAAAACTGAAATGTTGGGATATTCTTCTAAAGGCAGCTTTCTAACAAAGCTGCTGTTGGATTCTTGCTGTAGTCTTTCCACTCATAGGTAGGAATAGGAGTTCACTCTAAAATGAATAGAACAGACCAGTCTGCTGCTGTGATGATTGGCCTATCCAAACTTTAAAGGTTTTGCAAATGATTTTATGATAATACCTGGGATATTCTGGATGCATGCATCAGTCTTAAATAACAGGATGAATGCAACATAGAAAACTATTTTTCTTGACTATAGCCTTCATTTATTCAAGACTTTGAAGTTATGTTTGGACTGCAGATTGGAGCAGGATAGCAGAAAAGAATCAGGATTATTATCAATGTAGTTTTAAAAAGAAAAATCTAGGGCTTCAAGTTTTGTTGCTGTGTGGGGTGTTTTTGTTGATTTTTGTTAAAAAGCCTGGAATAACAAAGCAAAGCAAAAAGGAAACTTTAGGAAGTTTGTTACTTACTTTTTGCGCAGCATTTTGTGGCTACATTGAGACATCAGGCATTCTGGTGTGATGAATTTATTGTAAAATATTGTTAAACTAAGTGGTATATAAAGCTGGTACATTACTACAGTGTTTGCAAAATTGTAAGAGGGGACCTCTTCTTTTAAGGATGGACTTCTCAGTTTCACTGGGGGAAGTGTGGGCTCATTTTTTTTCATATAAAAATTATTTGAATGCTACACGTACTTGCTAATGAATTACTTGGTTGTTTTTGAAATAAAGTTCTGAATGTAAGAATACTGAGATGTAGAACTCTGCTTCTTTCTTGTTGATAACAAAGTCCTTTATTTAGTTTTTACAAAAATATTTTATTTGAACTTTTCACATCACAATTTTATAACCAGTTAAATAATTCCTTTTTTTTTTTTTTTTGTGAAAATTCGAGTTATCGAAAACTAATGTTATGTGAACATGGAGAAAACTGATGACCTCAAGCTGTGGTCTGTACAGTCACTTTTGAGGTACTGCTAAAAAATAAACTAATGGATAAAGCAGCTAGTAAAATACTGCATGAAAATTTAGAGTGCTAGTCTTGGCTTTGAACAAAGCAAAGCTGATGTTTGCTTAGTCACAAAATAAGTTAAACTTAAGCACAGTTTTTGTGAACAAGAGGGAGCCATAAACTGCCATGCAGATTCTTGTGGACTGCCTGCTGATTTCCACATTGTTTTTGCCAAAAGAAATGCAATATCACATTCTCCTGAGCTGAAATGGAGCTTCTTACTCTGCTTCACTACTAGTGTAGTTAGTGGAAGCTGCAGAACAGGCTTTTCCCATCATAAGTTTCTGCTACCTGCAGTAAGTAGGAATAAATGTGATAGAAGACACATTATTAAACTATTTTAACAATTTTGTAAATGCATTTTTCCAGCTCTGATTTCAGAGATACTGGCTTTTATGTATGTGTGTGTATGACCTTTCATTTTAGGATATCAGTGATGTTTATCATTATACTTGCAGCACCAGTAAGAAACTGTTTAAGTGCTGTATATTATCTACATTTTAAAAATGGCTGAAGTACCTAGAAGTGATATGATTCTCATTACCACTGGTGAAGATACATTCCAGGAAATATATATAGTAAAGTTCAGTGACAAGTGCTAGTACTTTTTCTCACTAGAAGTAACAGTTCAGAAGACAAAAACAGCAGTGTGATGGAAATCTGGTGGTTTGTCCAAATGCAAGTCCAGAATGGAAAAAGTGGTTTGGATACTTCCATGGATACTTCCATCTATGACATACATATATAGGGATGTAAATGGATTATGAGTGACTGGGAATCAGAATTTGGCAATATTTAGTAAGAATAGGGAAGATTGACTTGCAAAAGGTTGTCTCTTATATTATCTAATAATTGTCAGGTTTGCAGCCTTTTGGGGTTTGTAAGATGTCAATAGAATTAAAAGAAAGTGGGGGGGGGAAGCAGGAGGAGAAGAGAGAGCATGGTTGTTGTGGAATGAATTTTAAGAATGTATAAAAGAACGGATATTTATGATCCTGTCTGTATTAATAAGTGGGACATAATAAAATGCTATTTTAGAAAGATAAATCTTACAAAAACTCCATATTGCATGTTTAAGCTGTTGGCTACTTCATTTATATGTGGAAAAAGAGAATTCCTCTTTCTTTAGCTGAAAGTAATGATGCCCAAGGCCCTTCCTCCTCCTTCTTTCAAAGATTTTTTTTTTTTTTTTTTTTGTTCTTAAGTTTTCACTTAGGTCAATAAAACCTGCATTAATACATGACTGGGAGTGGCTTATAAAATTATCTTTGTTTAACCTTGTAGGAGAGCAGTTTGCCTTTGCATGCAAAATATATTCCTCTTCTCCTGTCTACAATTCTTGCTCTCTTTCATGACCCAAAATGAATACCAATGAGACTGGGGTGACTGACAACAGTTTCCCAATGGAGGATGCAGTAGTTTTTGCTTTCAAATAGGATTCTAAATATAAACTTTTAAAGACCCCCAGGCTGCTTACTCTGTTATTTCTTCATATTCTGTTATCTATGTTACTTTAACTCAAATTATAAATGTAACCAATGAAATAATGGATTATAATCCATGTAAAATTAAAATACATTATTGCTGTTAAATTAACTCAGCTGCTCAGCAAAATATGCAGGGTTCTGTGAGAAAGTGCTATGGTAGAGGATCTTTTCATGCTGAAAAGGCAAAGTATGATAAAGAGCTAGGTAAAGGATAAAAGGATAAGACACCAAGATCTGAAATTAAAAGGTGATAATATTAATGGAGTTTGGACAGAACTTGAGATTTGGAAAACATACTAATAGTTTTCAGTTTTGAGGAGATTATGGGGATTTAAAAAGCATAATGAGCTAGAATAAAAGAAAAATCCTTGCAGAATACTAAGTAAACTACTATATTCTAAGTATTATGAAATTACCATTGTTGTCTTTGTAAATGAAAAAAATTCGGCCCAATATCAAGCATCATTTCAGCAAGAAGCATCTATATGTATTAGATTAAAAGTTTATTGTGGAAGTCATGGCTTTACTATGTTAAGGGAAAAGCAAATGAATAGAGACATTTTTTTTCTTCCCAAAGTGACAAGGCCTTGGCCAATCACAATGTCTTCTTTTTCCTTGAGGAAATATTAGATGGGCTGTGTGTGCCTGTATGTACTCATATAGTCTCTGCATGGTGAGACATTGATCGTAAAGACAGGGTATGTGGATTTTTTTTTCTTTTTCTATTTTAACCTCTGACCCCCTTTTTTTTTTTTTGAGCACAGTTTAGTTGAAGTTTTAACACCATGGAAAAATAAAATTTGACATTTGGAAACTTCAGTGGAAAATGCAGCCAGCCACTTCTAAACATCCCCACCCCCCCCACCCCTTTATATCTCCGTGGGACCAGAGAAACTGGTGGGTCAAATGGACTTCCAAGTTCATTCATTGCTGCACACTGTACTACCAGACTGTAATTGTTCACCTCTACCCAAATCTCTTTCCATTTCAGGGTCAGTTTCTGTGTACTTGCTTTTGACAATGCTGCTTATGATGTCATTGCTTTTATCACTAAAACTATCTCTCACTGTGTGTGTGTATGGGGAAGGGATGCTTGATCATGCATGGGTAAAGGGTCATTGTGTCTTAGATTTGCATCAGTCTTGATTATCAGTCCTCAGACTGCAATTATAAAAATGGGCTTAGTTGACAAAGCTGATGGGGTAGTTCATACCAACCGAGTTTCCTGAGGTGACATTAATCTGGTTTTTGGCTAAAAGCTATCCAGCAAAAATAATTTCATGTATCTGGTATATTACATAGTAAATCCTAAAATGCATTGTCATGATATCTGTCAGAAGCTCTTCATGATATTGGGCTTTGGAGAATAAGAGTTTGGTAGATAACTGAAATTCAGAAGTTCTAGAACTAGAAATAAAATGAAACATAACTTGGCAAATAACTGGAAAATTGATTCCAGTACCCGACATCATGACTACACAAATTCAAGCTTTCATTATTTGATCGTGTTTGAGTTCTGAGAGAAGGTAACTGAGCTTCTGGGATGTCTGAAACACTTTTATTAGAGTATAAGGATGTCCTTTTATTACAAAGGACAAATTAAAGATGCTATTTTTTAGATGGATAATATGTGCCATCCCACAACATAAGGCTTTTCCCATCTCCTGTGATTACTTATTTCTAGTACCAAAGCAAGAATGAAGGGTTTTGGCGTCAATGCAGCCTAACAAAGGGAGACTCTATCGCCTCACATCATTGTTTTCTGTGTACCTTAAAAAAAAAAAAAAAAAAGCTTGGTCCCATTATGTGTGGATTGTTTCAGTGAAGAGAAATTGCTGATGAAAGCTGAAATCGCTGATGCAATTGTAGTTAAGTACAAAGGATGTATTAAGTCCAATCTGTCCATGCATTAGTGAAATCAAGTAAGAGGGAGCTTCTTTGCTGCCATCAGTCAACATTTTTCAGGAAGCATTCATCTTAAAATTCAAGAACATTCTTTTCCTATACTTTTTGCTAGATTTTTTTTGTTTGTTTGTTTTTTTGGGGTTTTTTTTCTGTTGTTTTTTCATTTTGTTTTTCTTCTAAGATTCCTTTTACATATACATCATGCTTTAGGTCTCTGGGCAGTTTCACATTTGCCTTAGTTTGTGGTACCAATAGTTGCCTAGCTCTACATAGTTTTAAGAGTTGTTAGAGTCCTAAGAGTTGTTAGAGCTCTACATAGTCTCAGGTATCTCCTTCCATAGTGGGTCTTACTGCTATATTAAATTAGGTTGAAAATTACTCTTCTGTTATGGTACACAATATTAGGCTTTTGGGTAAGTATTTTTCATTCCTTTCCTTGTGCTAGATAGCCTTCCTGGTGCACTGCTTAGGTTATACTACAGTGCAAACGCAGCTTCGTAACTTCAAGTAAGGAATTCAAAATAGTTAAGGTATTAGGGAATGGTATCTCCCCTGTATGGCTTTTTTCTTTTTTTCCTCTCCTTTTTAAATTTCTTTTAGTCACACAGGTTTTATCCTGCTTATTTCATGGATTCAGTATCATACAACTTATTCTGTCTACAGTTTTGCTATGGGCTCTGTGCTTAACCATAAAGAATGTAAGTATAATCTATCCAGGTCCCCTTGTATAAATAGGATCAGAACTCATCATTGTATACAAGCTGGCTGTTTGGGACATAAACAAACCTCAGAATAGAAATATGGGGCTTTGATTCTTGCCAGTGTCTGACACCTAAGTAATGATCTTGCAGCAGTTTGTTAAGCTACTAATGCAGTAGCACTACTCAGAAGTAAAATGTGACAAATGTAGTGTTTTATAGAAATACACTTTTTAAATGAGAGTAATTTTGAGTTCTACAGAGACATCATCATTAATTTATAGTTTCTAGTAGTGCCTAGAATGTTCTAGATTCAAATCTAGCAGGAAGAGTTCAAGTCTTAAAGGAGGGGATTCCCCTCCTCTCCCCCCCCCAAAAAAAAAAAAATGGTGGGGAGCAATTGTGCTGTAAAGAGAGATGACATGCTAATAGTGAGGCCTGGTAAGAATATAAAGGTTTCACTCTCATAACCCACCAGCTACCCCTTGCACTATTAGTTTACGTGGGGTTTGTGGTTGTGTTAGGGTTTTTTTGGAGTTAGACTAGTTATTGTGACAAAGTTAACTGTTAATGATGTGAATCCTTCTGGTGAAGGACAGGGAGTCCTTATAAGTAGCCATGTGAATAGTCTTCCTCCTTTATCAGTTACCTGAATTGCATATGATTCACTAACTTAAAATTCTAATCTCTCTGAAATGGATGCATAATCCTTTTGAAAAAAAAAAAAAAATGCTTGAATATCAGTAGATTACTCCTTCTGTACAATGTACACTTAAATATGAATAGAAATGAGTCACTAATACAAATACATAATTGTCCCAATTAGGTGGCTGTACATGGTTATGCTTGCCTGCTTGCCTCCCCTCAAATGATGGATTTCCTGAACAAAGAGGCATTTTGTTAATTTGATGACTATACTTACAAATCAACTGTTGTCAGTTTTTTATTGAGCTGTTTTCAGTGAAGGATAGGGTATTGTGCTTAGTGGTTTGTCAAGTTCTTAAAAGAATGATGGCTGCATGCAGTGAGGTATGTAAAGGATGCATGTTAGAAGCAAAAGCAGCAAAACAGAGTGTGAAAAATTTCATGTTTGTTCTTTCTACATAACATTAATTCTGTAAGTGAACATCTACTCAGGATTCCCTGCAGCTGCAGTGCTCTCTGAAGAATAAATAAAAGCAGCATGTGAATAATTTTGTCTTTTTCTTCCCCACCTGGTTATTCCATGTGTTGGTTTTGCTGCAGGAACTATGATTGCCTACTACTTTCATTTTTTTATTTCTCAGACAAGCCTAGCTGAGACTGAAATGGATTGGGATTTTAAACTTCTCTGCTTTCTCTTTGATACTGATTTTGGTTGTCCTGGTATTTGACCCTGTCTCTGGCAGGAACTGTTACTGCTTATGTTACTACAGTTCACTCTTGATATTAAAGTGGTCTAAATGAACTAAAAATTAAAGTAAAGACAGAATTCTGATCATTTCCCTTCTCACCCCTCAACCCCCAAGTAGGAAGCTCTGATTGGATTTCCTTTGCATATCACATACCTGGGAGAGGATCATTCATCATAAATATAGTTTAGTAGAAGACTTTTGGCAGCCAGCTGAAAGAGCAGCTTCTGTGTTTAAGCCTAAGGAAACGTAAATCTCAGTCTTTCTGTTGATGATCTAGAAGAGCAACAGCAGCAAAACAGCTTGCCATCTTGGCAATGGGAGAGAACTTGACACATGAATTGGAAAGCTCCTACTGTAGGGAGAACAGTTTAAAGGTCCTCAGTCATCAATACTGTATCTGACTCAATGCTTTCAGGGTTTTCTCAGCAGGAACTGATTGTGTCATTTGCACGTAAAGGATTCCTAGTGTGGGAGTTACTATTTCTGTCAGTGCTTAGAACCAGAGGAAAGGAAAGAGAAAGTTGGTTTTCCTCAAATCTTAGACTATTTACCAAGATATGGTTTTAGTCATATTTATTGAAGCTATTACTTCTTTTAAGCTAGCTGTAAATAGCCTATTGTGTCCCAGGCTGCTTACTGGAAGTGAATGTAAGTCTAATAACTTCATGCAGTCTCTGGGTGCAAGCCTGTAGTCATGTGGGATCTCAAATGGAGGTTATCTGTGTAAGTGTGCAGATTTGCTGCCATTGGTCTCATGCCTTGATTTGTCTATCCACACTTCTGAGGTGGAAGTACAATTGAAATACGTACTTCTAACAGTTGTCTTCTGAACCTGGCATGTGCTTGAGCAGAGTTGCCTCTCTGATGTCAGAGGCAAAAAGAGAAGTAAACCGAAGTGAGTTGAAGGCTGGCTGCCCAGGCAAGTTTTCGTAAGGAGAAATTGAAGCTTTGTGCTGCAGTTGGACAAGCATCAATACTGGAGAACTGCTAAATCTTATCAAACATTTTAATGGTCGCCAGACCTTCCAAAGCTGTCGAAAGCAATCTGGGAAGATTACCAGATATTTAGCACAATTTTCTTGTTATCAGGCTTCTCTTGTGGGAAGTGTCAGCCTTTTTTAGTGTTGCAGTTAGCCTTGTTGAGAACAGTCACAAAACTGTAAAAATGAGGATGATCAATATTTTTATTAACCCATGTTGACTATTGAACTATAGAACTAGATTTTGACTATAGTCAAGATTAAGTTTAGGTATCCAGTACAGTAATAAATCCAGAAAGTTTCTCCTTACGGTAATCTCAGCACAGAAAAAAAAAACAGTAAGCCATGTCAAGCTTGACAGTTTATTTTCAGTAATGGAGGTCTTGCCAGTTTTAGGCAGTCCTAAGTAGATAAGTTAAAGGAACTTGCTTGCCAACAGAAATTGGAAAGAAGTGACCAAGTAGTTGATGCATGTAAAATGAATATATGCTAATTTTACACAGGGGATGTAGAGATGGCTCTGCTTCATTGCACATGCCTAGCTTTACTTTAGTGGCTAGCTTTTAGTTCACTTGTTAACCTAATTCTCTAATTCTTTCTAAAAAAAAGAAAACCCACCAAAAAAAACAACCCTTGCAAATATTGAAGTAGATGTTTTTCTGCAGTGCTTGTACCTGTCACCAAAGCCTTTATACAGCTAGATCCATTTAGTTTTTAATATTGCTCTGGGTTTTTCTTTTCCCATTAGATGAAACAAAAGTGTTACACCTTGCTTATATCTCATTAGTTTGCAGTGGCAATGTTCAAGAATATTGCCAAGAGCAGTTTATTTCCTCAAACTTCTATTTCCTTCTTATTTAGAAAAAAAAAAAAAAGGAAACTTAGATGGCAAGTTGATGGCAAATAGTTCCCTGAATGAGCCCTGAAGACCTGTCAATACATCAAATATAATTGAGTCTGTGAATACAGATATAACATAGGTACACTGCACAGCCTGTTTGTAGTAGCATAGCGAGAACTAAAACACAGACATAATATCCTGGAATATATATATTGTACTTGTTGCAGTGTAGATCTGCAGATCATTAATGTGTGCTGCAGCCTCCTAATTTCAGTGATCTCAGAGCTGATTCTAGATATCTTCCTGAATCTAATTCTGTTGGTGTGTGGTTTGGTTTTAGTTTTGTTTTTTGGTTCCTCTGTCCCCTCCATCCCCCAGTGTGTCTGCTTTTAGGGTGATTTTATTTAATGTAAAGGAAAACCTTCTATATTCTATGATTAGGTGTGTATTTCAGTGGAAATGTAAATGGTGTGACTTTTTTTCTTAAGAATTATTTAAAATCCTGAGGACAAAGCAAAGAGAACACTTAATACAGTTGCATAAGTATTGTAGCATTTTCTTTGCTTTGTAAGCATATTTTCTACCGCATGGCAAAGGAATATGTTTGTGCACCTCTGTTTATATGCATATAAATCAAATATATTTTTACTGATTGTAATTTGCCTTGAGCCAAGTCATGCTGGCTAAGGGCCAGATAAAAATGTAATCTGAACAGTTGACGTGCTACTCAAGAGAGCTCAGAAAGGCTAATTATATGTGCTGTTTGGACACCTGTTTAGGAAATAATTAGTCCCTTTATCAGATAATATATTAGATTCTTGTGTTTCACTTTAGTAAAGCGGGATAAAATTGCACTTTATCTCTCTTAATGCAGTCTGGCAACAAGGCCCCAAATTACACAGAAAAACAGTGAGGCTAGTAGTATCTATCTCAAATATAGAGATAATAGGCTTACTGAATTTATTGCAAAAAGAATTAAACGGTATTATTCCCTCATTATATTAGTATTCTTAAGAAAGTAGCAGGTAGCATAGCTAATGTCAACAATTTAGGGGCCTATGAGCTATAAACATCAGAGGCACTTCTGAACAATCTTATAAAACGCAGTGTCATTGCTATTCCTCACACAGTATTTGGATTCTCCTTTCAGTGTCCAGATCATTAGGAAACTATGAAGCAATCAAGTAATATAAGCTCAGTAAATGACTCATTCAATTTCTGGGCTTATAGGGGATACTGGATGTGTGAAAGTCTGGTGGCTAAGTAGAGCTTGCAGTGCATGGTGAGTAGTCTTCATGTGAAGACTACAGGGTTCTGAAAACTAGATATGTGTCTGCTGAGCATGGAAAAACGAGTACACTCTCATTTAGCTTTGCATTTTTTCATTCAAATGTAATCACAAAGCAGTCTGTAGCTTTAGGACAAGATGTCGCTGTGTGGGAAGAGACCAAAAGAGCAAAGAAATTTAGAAATATAGTAATCTATAGTTAATAAGGCTGCCCTCTGCCTTCTACCTTTTTTATTAGAACTGTGTCTACTTTTTCCTCCTCTATGTTGTAGACTTTCCAGTCTGCCCCTGAATATTTAATTCAGAATTAATCTGTGTGCCTTGAGAATGCTATGTTCCATGCTAGAAAAGAGAAAGGAATGGTGAAAGAAGTGATACTAACTCAGGTCTTCAGGTGTAAAGAGTCATTTTCGCACTGTGAATAGAAAACAGTTTTTTCAAGAATGACAGCATTATGATGGAGATGGATTGTTTTAGTTTAGGAAAGCAGACATGTTGTGTAGTTAGGGTTCCTAAGCCTAAGAATTAATTTAAGCATGAGAGAAAGAAATACATTTTCCTGATGTCTGTGTAGGTGAAAATGTGACAGCTGAGCTAAAAATTACATAGCCACCTCGAAGACTTGACTAAAAATGTGTATTCTAGAGGTTAGGCATTGTCCAAGAGAAGGTGAGAATTTTAGTATCTTATTTGTGCTCAACTCACCATGGAAGAGTTAGAATGAAATAGATGATCTTTGGAAACAAATTTCTCCAGAACTGCTCTTCTGACATGATTAAATTCCCAATAATTCTTTGAAATAATTTAATTTTTAGTTCCAAAGAAGAGAGTAACAGTGGCAGTTATCAGTTTATTTTCTTTGATTGTATTGAATTTTATATTTCTCTCTAAAGAATTAAAAAGAAGTCTGTGGCACATTAACAACTAATTTTCCAAGCTCCCCTACAATTTTAGTCATGAAACCCCACCAAATTAAATGAAAGAGTTATAAAGTTACAAAGCAGATGATGACCTCAGCATATATTTAGTTTAGCAGAGGAGGTTAAGGTTCTCAGAGGAGAGACACGTGCTAGACAGTTTTAGCAACTTCTCAGTAGTTTCTTGTAACTCTGGACACACTTTCAGCAGCTGTCTGCTTATTGCCGAGGTCATTTTTGACTTACATTCGCTGGAATACTGAAGAGCTTTAGAAAATTATCACTGGAGCATGTGTCATGCAAATGCCTGTGCTTTTTTCTTCATTCAAAGCACATTCTTTTTATTCTTTCGAGGACAGTACTTTACACCAGAAGTCATACCTGGCTTTTTAATTCTAACTCATGCACTTTAACAGGGTTTTATTTCCTTAATTCTACAAGTAGTCATTAAGAGTAACTGCTTATCTTGAGGACACTGTATCACCATGTATCCTTCGTGTTGAGGCTCTTTGGAGTTTTAACTAGTTGCATTAGTGTTATGACCATTCCTGGAGCTTTTATCTTTGACATGATATTGAAATGCTTACAAGATAATTTTTATTTAAGTACAAGATGAGCACCCTCAAATGAACAAGTCTCAAGGTATGCATGAAAAACAATAATTGCAGCAGGGGAGAATTATTGCTACACTGACAACAGAAAGTCGCTGATGCGGTGTCGGTTCCTAGGTGTTCAGTGGTGCTTGGATGGATGTCCTGTTTGTTTTAAACTGGTAATGAGAGACATTATGATTCTGAGTTGCTAATCCAACAGGTAAGTCTGCAGAACAACCAAGGAAACTGTGTGACTATGTTTTTGTATTTCTTGTAGAGGGGCTGCTATGGTCAGATTTTTCCTGTAATGTGTGTTATGTAAAATGGAAATAACATGACATTAAGCCAAGTACTGTGATGACTTCTTAAAGAGGCAAACACCCTCTACTATAGATTCCTATGCAGAATCACCGTTGAGCTTTTTAAAATACTTTTCTAGAGTTTTTGAGGTCCAGATGATGCAGGAGTGTCCAGCTGCTTGAAAACCTGAAAATAAAATTAATGGATAACTGATCAATCTGGTTTTATTATTCATGAACTTTCAAAAAGCAAAGTAGAATGTGGAAAATCTGACTGATCTGATTTTTTTGTTTTTTGATCATTTTATAAATTCTTATTATTCTAGCTATTTAATAATTTCTGGCCAAGTGAGAGGCTGCTGAGAGGCAGCTTTGTAGATTCATCTGAAAATATATGGGCTTTAGTCTGGGGTCAAATGCAAGTTTGTAACTTGCTGCGATATTTTATGTGTGCATTAGTCACTCTCTCTACCTCGTCCCTACAGTTTTCTTCAATTGCAGCATATATTTTAAAAAAATGAAATTCTCACTTCCTCACTACTGGATCCAACAAGCCTCTTATATAGGGAAAGCTAAGCTGGGATTCAGGAATGGGTAAAGTTGGGGCTCCAAGCTGTTTAGAGAAAGCTCAAAGTGTGGGTAAAATGTGATGCGTATATATCACTGAAACATCAGAGGAGTGATTAAGGCACCCAGTCGCTGAAAGAGGCAGCAGGGTAACTCTGGCTTTTCTGTAGTTTTGAAGACATAAGAGGAAATTGCAGAAGAGCCTAGTCTGTAAGAGAGGTTTTGCTTTGATTAAAAGAGGAGCTGGAGAATACTCTGTGCACAACTTTCATATAGTTAAATAGGATTTATATTATTCATCAATGATGATGTTACAGTTAAACCACAACGGTATTTTCTGTAGTTCTTCTCTCATCATTAGTAATTAAAATGATATTTGCCTGTCAGTATAAGTCATCTTCTCACTAATTAGCACACTACTCTGGTGCAATTTGTTCACAGAAGCTAAGGAAGTAGAACTGCATCCTTGACTCATCCAAAAATGCAGCGCAGCTCAGAAAGCAAGAGGTCTGTACCAAGATCTGTTAGAAGAAACAGGTTAGTTCATAAAGAGAAATGTTTAATTGACTAAGACCCCAATAATTTAGTCTAATGGAAATCAGAGGTGAGGCTCTACTGATTTCAGAGTCATTGGATAACCTTTGAAAGTCAATTGTGATGTCAGAAATCTGAACTTCAGGCATTAGGATTTTTTCCTTCTTTTTTACCAATAACTGACTATAGTAATGACTTTCCAGTAGGAGTATGTATTTTAAGTGGGCATTATGGTGATATATGTATTCATATTCATGGGATGTCATAGGCAGTAGAAAGAGGACTGGTCTGTTTGCTGCTCTGGTTTGAAACTTCTGTGAGATCTGGAAATTTCATTGTTGTATATTTTCAATATACTGTTTCCTCTAACAAAACCCGTTTGTACTCCAGTTCTTTCCATACTTCGATTTTCCTTCAGCAGGAACCATCTTCTTCAGAGTGACTGCTTTTTCTTCATGTATCAACTTACTTTCTCCTTGGAAGGTTGCTTCTCGGAGAGTTGAGATTACATTTGTAATGCTGCTGCATTATCTGTTGCTGTGTTTTTGGTGAAAGGGCTGGGCGCACAGACTTTGTAATGAAATCTTCAAGGTGGCAGGGAGAATGACAGTGGAGATAAGCAAATGCCAAAAATTGTACTTAAACTATAATTTTTTCAGCTTCTTAATTGTTGATATCATAATCTTTTACCCTTTGGGAGCAAGTGCTTTCGCTTGTTACAAAGTTGTCACAAAATCTTCTAGCTACTGATGTGTAGTGTCTGAGAGTGCAGCAGAGCCTGTGAGACCTGGATGCCAGACTAAGAGAAAAAGCAAAAGAGGGAGCCAAGTCTTTTTGATTGTCTGGTTGTCGGGGTCTTGTTTTTGTATCTCACACCATGATCTGTGCCCTTGATACGATGTTCCTGCTTCCCCAGAAGACAAATGTGACTTAAAAATCTGGAAGGAATACATAATTCAAAACTAAAAAGCTTCTTAGCAACAATTAGCCTTTTTTTTTTGTGAAGAATCTGAGGAAAGGGAAGAAAAGAGGGCAAGAGGAACTAGCAGTGCCTGTGTGCCTGTACCCGTTTGGTGGATGCATTCACTTCAGTTTCTATCCCAAACTCCTTTTTTTGCAAAACAGAAGCAAACAGAAGAGGTAGTGTGGCATTTAGGGCAAAAAGGAGTATTTTCCTTGAACAAGAAGAAATATATTCCAAGGATGGAGTAGGAAACCGAATATGCAAAAATATAAGCTCCTGAGGTGCCTCTTTGCTTTCTTAATTTTCCTCTTGAAGGTAGAAAGGGTAGTAAAGATTATAAAACAAAAGTTAATATCCATAGAAAGGTATCTAAAGCTTAAAGAGAGTAATTTCATACAGTGTGTGAAGCAATACATCAGTTGCTAGTAGCAACTGCTGTAAAATACTTTCTGTTGTAACTCCCACTTCTCACACGTCTATAGTTTTTCTTAACATTTCCTTTCTGAAATAATTTTTTCTGAGGATTTTCCTTTCAGTCTTTACCCAAGCAAAAGAAAATGTGAAAAATCTTATCTATATTATTTTTCTACATTTTTCATAGAGAAATAAGAAAATTATTTATCATTTGAACTAGATGTATTTCAAATTGAAGGTATTTTATTTTTCCAATATAAATCCTAGATGTGGTAATTACAAGCCTTGAATGGTTGTATGAAGATTAAGATTAGTTCTTTTCTTGATTTGAAATCTTTTAATGGTATTGAGACAATTACGTATGACTATTGTGGAAGCTTTTTCATCTTTAATCAGATCAAATGTTAGTCTTAGATGTTTTAAGAGGTCGCTAAAGCTTTTGTAAGTATGGTGATGGTATTTGGATTGTGTGAATAAGTGAATTTCTGATGGTTTTTCCCTGGGGGGTGATTTCAGGGTAAGGGAGGCAGACTATTAAGTCATTCTGCTTCTGGCATACATTGTGGTTATTGTCAGCCTTAGGGTCCTGAGCCATTGTGTCAATGCCCAGGAAATGAATGTTTCATAATCACTCTGTATCCTCACCCCAGAGGAGGTTTTATTTTGTAAAATCATAATAAATAGGATTGGAAATTACACGAAGAGGTCAGGCACTAATCCCTCCTGAATCCTAACACAAAAGTTGTTGCATTTTTATGTTAGGTAGATGAGGTGAGTTGTAAATAAAAAAAAAACCTGCGGGGAATTCCATATGGATTTTCTTAAACCCAATGAAAACCCTTCACTGTTCTGTCCTCAGAAGTCAGGAAAGCCAGAATTGTTTTCTTTCATGCATAAAGGCTATTTTCAACATTTCCTGGATTAATTCTGTTGCCAGAGAATATGGAGACTCCAAGTGTGTAACCACACAATACAAATTGAAACTGTCAGGCAGAAACTTTATTTATTGTGGTCACTCACAGTGAGAAAACACTGGGACGGTGTCTCCCTGTCCACTACCCTGTCTTCTGCCAGGAGGTTGATCTGCACAGACTCAACCTATAGGTGGTTTCATAAAAAAAAGAGGTGAGAAAAAGAGTCATTTTGATGTGAACAAAGCCAAGTACCCCTCCCTGGGAAGGATGGACTCAAGTAGTTTATGAACTGCCACAGTTCAAAGAAAGAATCAAACAGTACATAATGTTCCAAAGTGGGGATATGGCTCTTGCTGGAACCTACAGTAGTGGCACACCTGGTATTACCTTAGCTCAGAGGTGGGGAGTTGGAAACCATCACAGGCTGTTTGTCTTTAGTCAAAAGGAATGTTATTTTAGTAAAGATAATATCTTAGCAAGACCTCCCAAATATTAAGTATCAATAATTTTACCACCACACTGTCTTTCCTTCAGCCTAAACTCACAGATCAGGTTTTCTAGGTCTTATTGTCCTCACTATGTCCTAGTTTTGTAAGGTTTTTTGTTATTTTTTATTTTTTTACAGAGGGCCATCTTATTGTTCATCACTGAACTTAAATTTTTCTTTAAGTGATGTGTGCAAATTTGAACACACTTCTGCAGCTTCCTTGGAAGCGCTGCAGAGAGTGAAATAATTAACTGATGTCTTGTATAGGCTAAACACCACTTTGTACATCTCACTGTGATGTTTATCTTTCCCAGTAAAAACATAAGTGTTTACTTATGTTGATTATGTGATCCATTATATTATGTTAATTGTGTTCTGCAAAAATATTACCTCACTTTTTTCATCTTCTGTTATAGAAAATACGCTGCACCCAATGGGGCAATAGTCTTTTAAGAGTTCATATGTTTATAATTATGTTAAACAAGTAAGAGCTCATATGATTCTTCTGCTTTCGAGATTAGAGTCTTGCTTTCTATGTGTTACCTTCTTTTATCATAGGAAATGATGTGTTTATGTAGTGGCTCCCATCACAGACCTTAACACATTTTACAAGCACTAACTAGGAAACCTCAACACTGATTATTTTTCATAGAGATTCCAGGTCCTATGGGGAAATGGTTTCTTTATTATGAGTGCAGGCAGGTCAAACCATTTCCCATATGTTGTCTAGCATTAGTCAGTGATCTGTAAAGTTTAGCATCATTTTTACCCACAGTGAAGCTAATGAGATTAGTTGTAGAAAACAATCTTTTGTAGTTGAAAAGATCATACCTCTGTAAGGGCTTGTGGAACAGTTGAAATGAAACTACAGAGGATTGTCTGATTGTTATCTTGGTACTGTTAATCACATAATTACTAATGTCTGGTTTCTCAGAATCTACCTTCTGAACATCTTGGATTAGTAAAGAAGATATGGGATTAACCAATAAAACCCCAACCCTCTCAAAAACTGTCTCTGGGGGTGGGGAGGGGACAGGGAGGGAGGAAGGGAATAAGGGGTGGGTTGATCCTGATCTTTTTTTATTATTTTTTTTTTAAGAACTGTGGAGGGAGTTTCGTGGTTTTTGTTGTTGTTGTTTGTTGTCTTTTGCTTGGGTTTTTTGTTTTCTTTTCTTTTTCCTAAAGGTTCTTCTAATTTCAAAGCATGAAGGGCCACCATAATGTCATAGTTAATGTGCCAAGTGACTACATGGGATGGGCTTCATCTAGGAAAACTAAAATGTTGTTATTCTGTCAGATATGAAATTTCTTGTAATATTTTTTCATCTTATTTTATTATAAACTCTTCCTCTACCCCAAAAATGTTGTGGAATTTATATTAGGTCTGTTGTATCTTTATATGGCATTTGTGTCGCCAGGCTTTTTTCACCAATGATGGAAGATTCAACTGCTCGAGTAGTGCAAAAGGCAATAAATATTGAGCCTGCATTAAGTTTTACTTTTTTGTTGCCACTATGCAGCTTCTCTCCAAAAAAGAAGTAAAAGAGTGCGTGTGTTGCAGAGGTCTAGCTGTGGGTTTTCCTGAAGTCAGTTGACAGCAGTCTATTTGATACCAGGATTGAAATCTTCTAGATATCATCTTGGGAGTCATCACTGCGTTTCTTCAAATGCATTTTCTTTTCAGCATAGTGGGGCTTCGTGCAATGGCAGGATAATGAATTGAAACAATAGATTATATTTTAATAATACTTGACCCAGAATGCACCAGAGAGATGTTTCTTGCTCAGTGAAGTGTGGCACTCTGATCCTAGTCTGTTTTCTAATTTAGAAAGCTGTGGCACTGACATAGCAGGACTGTAGTTTAAACACTGAGAATACATGATCTGATGATATAAATTCAGCAAAATATAAGTGGTACCAAAAGCATGCCTGTTCAGACTGCATCTACTTTCTTCTAATCAAGTTCTGCTGTGAGATGTTTTTTAACCTTTTGAGTTTTCTTTATGTAAAGTTTAATTTGTTAATGTTGAACTTTTTTTTTTACTGTTGTTATTTTATTGCAAAATCCTGCACATAACATTACATTAGACCCTGTTCACGTAGCTGGGCAGAGTGCTGTCCTGTGCTATTCACAGTCTAGGTAAATTTTGAAAAAAACATTCAAAACTTGGCTGGAAAGAATGTATCGTTTGCTGATGGCTCAGTCCATGAGTACAGCAAAGTATTTCTCATAGTTGCTCATTATTATCAATTGCAAGGGGGCTAATCTGTTGTTTGCTCAAACATTATCAGTTGAGCAGTGAAATGCTTTGAAAAAGTAAATATTATACATTTGAAGTTTGACAATGCAGCTGATAATGCATAGATTACTTCTGAAAGATACTACTCTCTCTGCAGTGTAATAGGAAAAAAAATGTTTCTAGGTAATTGCCTTTTTCATATACTACATGCTGTGACAAAATTACTGAAACAAGGAGTTATTGTCACCCCCTGTGTGTTGTTAAATCCCAGATACCAAGTATCAGAAATTTTCTTTCCTTGGGAATTCTTTAAGAGCTTCCAGATTTCAGGAGGCACTTCATTTTATTGACCTTCAATGTAAGGAAGTGTTGAAGCAAAGTGTGGCAAGGTGGCTTACCTCTGAACTTGCAATAGGGGACTTAAGGCTAATTTCAGCTAAAAAAAAAAGAAAATACAAGAAAAGTAATACTGATTTTGTATGTTAGCAGAAGAGTTCCCATTTCCTCTTTAGAGATGATGCGAATTGTATTTATGAAGATATACATCCTGGGTGAGCAGTTTATTTTCCAGTATTCTAAAATACATCTTTAATGCTCTACTACTTAAAAATAGGATGTTTTTCTCCAATATATACAGAAATCTGTGATTTAAAAAATCACATTAGGGGGCACATTAGGTCAGAGACTTCATTACAGATTCTTTGGTTGTCTTTAACTGTTATGCACATGCTCATCATTCCAGCTTGAAAAACCCAACCAACCAACCAAGCAAAAAAAAACAAACAAACCATAAACACCAACAACAAAACCCAAAACAAACAAAAAAACCCAGCTAACAAAAAAAAAAAACAAAAAAACCTGAAAAAAAGGTGAGAGATTTCATGTAGTTGTATATAGTAGTTATAAAATTGTTGATTTTTGCTTTTTTTTCTTACAGTGAATGTGTCACCTAATCTGCTACATGCACTTTACCTTCTCTGCCCCAGTGAACTTTCATGATATAGAAATCTTTCTTTTTCCAGTTTTAGGATAGTCTCTTTGAGATACTATGATCACAGCTGTATGCAGTATTCAGTAAGTAACTATACCAAGGATTTGAATATGAAAATATCCACTGGATTTTTTTCATAGAAATTCTAGCTCTCCTTAGGGGAAATGGTTTCTTTATTATGAGTGCAAACAGGTCAAACAGTTTACCGTATGTTGTCTAGCATTAGTCAGTGATCTATAAAGTTTAACATCATTTTTACTCCCAGTGAAGCTAACGAGATTAGTCATAGAAAACAATCTTTCTTAGCTGAAAGATATTTTATTCCCTCCTCTTGACTGAAAAATTCAGTGAGCTGCTCTATTCTCAGAATTTGCCACAATATTGTATATTGGGAGGTTCCACAGAGCTTTTAGGAAGAGGTTATGTAGCTTTCCCCCAAATGTTTTCCTATGATTTCCTTAAGTATGTGGGATTTACTATATCAATTCCTTCCTGAAACACAGGAGCAGAAAAAACGTATTCACTGTTTAAATGTATTTGCAGAAGTGTACTAAATACTGTCATGGCAGAGTTTCACTCTAAGGCTGGCTCCACATCAAACAGTTTTAATGACTGATTAAAAAATGAAGGTATATTGAAATAATAAGTGGAAACTTACCATAATAGATTAGTACGTGGGAGGGTAGTTGACGTGTACAGTCGAGATCAAAGTATCTGATTTGCCAAAGACTCAGTGTTTTCTAAAACAGCTTGAAATAAATTTCATTTTCTCTGTATTTACAGCAAAGAAAGGTGACATGCCAAGGTGGAGAAAATAACCAAGGGAGCAACTGTTTCAGACTTGATTCTAACAGGTAGTGAGGCTAGAGCTCAGAGTTTGAAGACCATTAAGATGAAACTGTTCTGAAAGCATAATACTTCAAAGGATCACTTGAACCACTGAGTACCATCTTTCTGAGTATAAGAAAAAGAAGGAATGATAGGAAAAAATCAACGGCAATGAGCATTAAAAGGTAGACTTCAGCCAACTTATAATTAGATAGAAGTTGTCATTTAAGGGGTAAAGGTCTTGGGAAAGTTTCCTTAAAGAGGCAATATCAAAAGCACAACACAAAATGATTTTGATGTAAAACACAGATAGGAAGTATACTAAGAGAAAAATATAGTTTAATAAGAGCTTTCTAAAATTAGGGAGAACTATAGTGTAAGTGGTAAAATAGCACTGTCTTGCTAGTGGCACATATAAAAGGGTGACATAAACAGATAGGGACAAAATTAAAAAAGAAATAGAAATTTTCAGTGACTAAAAGACAGTAAAAGGCCATAAAAGTGTTCTGTTTGCCATATTAGGTGTTAAAATAAAACAGAAGAAAACAATCCATTATTTAATTTGAGGGAAGAGAAAATAATGGATTGCTCAAATGAAGCTAAAATGCTCCATTTTCTTTTGTGTTTCAGGCCTTTTAAAGAAACTTACTTATAACAGTTTAACATAATTAAAAAGCATCAGTAGAATGAGAATACAGGCCATAACAGGAAAAGCATGAGTCAAAGAATGTTTATTCCAGCTTGGTGTATTTAAGTCGGCTAGGCCTGATGAGGTTTACCTACAATCCCTCAGGAACTAACCAAATCAATGGCTCAGAAACTAGTGGTGTTTGTCTTTGAGAGCTCATAGAGGATGGGCTGGCCCCAGAGGGCTGAAGAAGGTCAAACATAGTAATTAATCTTTTAAAAGAGGAAAAGCAAGCGTGACTGATCTAACAGTCTTTCTTTCCTGACTTCAAAAGTTGAAAAGAGGCTAGAGCAAATTGAGAAACAACTGGTTCTTAAGAACTTCCAAGTGTAAGAATAAGCCAATATGATTTTACAAAGAAAAAATAACATCAAAACAATGTGTGTTCCTTCCATGTAGGAAGGCTTGCCTAGCACATGCAATATGACAAGTTCCTTGGTAGTCTCGCACATGACTTTCAAAAAAAGAAACTGGTAAAGCAAGTGTGTTGCAGGCGACAGCGCGGGGAATCAAGCGACGACTCAATATGAGTGATAAGCAAGTTCCACTTTATTGCCAGTCG
>WYDI02026664.1:0-28802 GCA_009867235.2 Psittacus erithacus | reverse complement strand
TGCGGCCTCACCAGTGCCCAGTGCAGGGGCACAATCCCTGCCCTGGCCCTGCTGCCGCACTGGTGCTGAGCCAGGCCGGGATGCTGGGGGCTTCCTGGCTGCCTGGGCACAAGCTGCTCACGCTCAACTCCATCAATCAGCACCCCCAGCTCCTTTCCCATGAGCGGTTTCCAGCTGCTCTTCCCCAGGCCTGGGGCATTGCAAGGGATTGTTGTGGCCCAAGTGCAGTGTTACTGATACTTTTGGTGATTAAAATTTAATCAATAGTTTATAATTAATATGATTTGTAATTAATTCTAATAATATAGAGCTATAGGAAATATTTTAATGAAAAATATATTTGTCCAGTAACCAGGTGTTGTTATGAAATTCCCTGTATAACCTCGTACCAGGACCGAAAGGATAGGTCAGAATCATTTAATAGAAA
Organism: Psittacus erithacus; assembly: GCA_009867235.2. Classification (NCBI taxonomy): domain Eukaryota; kingdom Metazoa; phylum Chordata; class Aves; order Psittaciformes; family Psittacidae; genus Psittacus; species Psittacus erithacus. The sequence continues at coordinate 28,375 of WYDI02026664.1, read as the reverse complement.
CATGTAGTACAAGTTGATTTTATAAAGAGATTTATAATACTTACTTAAGAACTAGAACAATGCAAGTAGTTATCAAGGTCCAGATTAAAGCGAATGAAGAGAAGCGACCGTGATGGTCTATGGGTACCTGCCAGGAACTGTGACTTAAGCAAAAGGTAATTCCGGCAGGGGGAGATTGTGACCACCGACTCACAGAGCACCTCCCCATGTTACACCCCAGACTCATTTCTAGATTATTCTTTTATTGTGCAGAATCGGAAATGGGAGGAGAATATGATAATGATTTCCAGGAAATATGTTTATGTATGATTACCTAATGAATTTTCTATGTGTAACCCTATATAAGAAGTTTGATCTCAGCGCAAGGTGTGCATGCTAGGAGGAGCTATCCCCCATGCACCCGGCGCCGTAATAAAGAAGTGTCTGCTTATCTACATCCCATTGGTGTTGATAAGTTTCTTATTCCGGATTTTCGGTAACAGCAGGACCTGGCACTGCCTTGTTGAACCTCATCCCATTGGTCACAGCCCATGGATTCAGCCTGCCCAGATCAGTCTTGGTCTTATGCTCAGTTGTCCCCTCCCCACTGCCTAAGCTCCTTCTTGGCTCAGCTGGTCCCTCAGTCCCCTCACTACTTCATCTCCTTATCATCTGCAGCCCCAACCCCAACATTAAACACCTTTAATCTAGTAAAATGGGCTCTCTGTGTCCTCGGGGCTCTCCTGGGCCACCAGCCCATTGGGAAGACCCCTGCCTGCCAAACTTCTCTGTCCTGTGGCATGATGGTTGGCCCATGCCGGAGCTGGCGAAGCATACAGACATGCAGGAGGTGAGCTGCTCGCTGCTGACAAAATTTGGGCTGCGGGGCTGCTTGCTTCTCCTGGGAACATTCCTGGCTCATCCAATGCTTTCAGCTTACTCCTTCCATGTGGAGTAATGGGTGTTACTACACACCCCATCCTGTAGTGCTCAGGACCCTCCACTGAAAAGTCCTCACAGATGAGTACTTTTCATGGAGCTTGTTCCATGGTTTGTGCCAAAGCTGTTGTTACTGGTGTGGAATAGGATCAGCTGCCAGGGCTGAAGTTTCTGCCTAGCCTGGTAGTTGCTGTGTCACTGCAGGTGCTGTCACCTCCCTGTCAACCAGCTTTCCTAGCTGATTTGTAAGTGACAGGTCACAGAAGTCCCCCGAGGTCCCAGGCAATGATAGAAGCACAGAATGGTTTGGGTTGGAAGGTCCTTCAAAGCTCATCCAGTCCAACCTATTGCAATGAGCAGAGACATCTTCAACCAGACCAGGCTGCTCAGAACCACATGCAGCCTGGCCTGGAATGTCTCCAGGGCTGGGGCATCCACCACCTTTCTGGACAGCCTGTCTCAGGATTTTACTCCCTTCACTGTAAAAATGATGGAGCATGTCACTTACATGGGAATGTCCAAGCACCCATCCTGCACCCTGGCTCACCAGGGCTGTGCTTCTGTTGAGACGTGGTAGGACACAGTAGTGCTGAGCCCCAGAGGGATGGAGAGCATCATCCCGTCCATCAGCAGAGGGGCCATCAGGCCCCTGTCTGGGAGCCTTTCATCCGCTGCTTTAGCGGAGCTCCGCGGCGGTGGCTCTGGAGCACTTAAGACAAAACCACTTTTCCCTCTGTGCCTCCAGGGAGTGCAGCCGCGGTGCGGGCCGTGCCTGCCCCCGCCTCCCCTGCACGGACGGCAAAGCCTCCCCTCGACATCCCCCCCTTGCCCGGCGCTCGGGCCCGGGCCCCTTCCCCTCTGTCCCGGGTGCGGGGCCCGCCCCTGCGTGGCGCTGCGGGCGGGACCGGCCCCGCGCGGCCCCGAGCACACCCAGGCGGGTGTGAGCAGCGCGGGGCCGCCCAGCGCGGAGCCCGGCCCCCGCCGGCACCGCGGGCGCGGAGCGCGGCGTCGCGGGAGCAGCAGCAGGTACTTCTGTCCCGGCTGCCGGGGCGCGCTGCGCGGGGCGGGGGCGAGCGGGGGAGCCTGGGCCGGCTGAGCCGGGCTCGAGGGCACTGCTCTGACCCCGCGGCTCTGCCCGTGGGGCCCGGGCACGCTGGGGCTCGGCATCAGCTCCTGCCCGGTGCCGCCCGGCTGGGGCTGGCCCGGCTCCGCAGGGCAAGCCCTTGCCCATCCGTTTGTGATGTGCCAGCGCCCCTGCGGGGTGGGGTGGGTTGTTTTGGGGGGAGCTCCTGACAAAGTCCCAACACCCCTTGGAGCCAGAGGCCAGAGCAGAAGCGGAGCTGGGTCAGCCGCATGCTTAGCCTAGCTCTGGTTGGGACCTGCACCCTGTACAGGGGTATTGCACAGTAACTACTGCTGCTGCTGCTGCAGTCCCACTCGGAACTGAGGACGAGTGTTGGCATTTTTCCTTCAAACCCTCCAGACAGCACCACGGTGTAGGTTTGTGGCCAGTCCCATGCCACCCCTCTGTCAAGCTCCGGTCCTGGCAGCAACAGCCTCTTGAAGCAGCTGAGTGCTGAAGTTCTGCTGGTCCCCACAGCCACTTCTGCTGTACTTTGTACCCTGTGGGAGCCATGCCAGCAGGGTTTCCCTGCTCTGCCTGTGTGAGCGCTGAGAGGGGGACAAGGCAAATCCCAAGGGATGCTGGCTGAGCCCAGGTGGAAGCGGTGTCTCTGCTGCTGGTGACAGCCAGGATATTAGCCTGCATCCAGAGCCCCTGGGCATCAGGGAGGGAAACTGCCAGTCCCAGGGCTTCCAGTGCTTGCATTAAGGCTGGCCTCCTCGGTAGGATCATTGAGCAGGTCACAGCTGCTGATCTGGTCTCTAGAAGACAGAGGGGGCAGCAGATGGGGCCACTGCTGTGCTGCTCCCCATCCCCTTCACCTTGGCTGCCTGGACCTTATGCTGGCAGCCGCAGACCTCCTTCTGCCTGCAGAAGCTGACTGGGACAGGGGATCCAGCTCTTGGGATGGTACATGGCTGTGTGTGTCCCAGGGGCTGCTGCTCCATGTAGGTTTGGGAGGGAATCTCTGCACCCCAGCCCTGGACACCAGTGTACTAGTGGTATTTGAGAGTGAGGTGCTGACCTGAAGTGCTCGTGTGGAGGAGACCAGGCTGACCTTAGCCATAGACAGGGCATGGTAGAGCCACTCTGGTGTAGCTGGCTGGGGCTGGGAGGGCCTGGGCTAGCTCTGCTCCCCTTCTCGAGGTCCCGGGTTAAGATGGACACAGCTGTGCTAGGCACACCCTTGTCCCCAACGCTGAGAGGATGTGGTCAGCTGGCTCCCATGCCTGGCTCAGTGGTCACAGTGAAACGAGAGTCTGGCTTAATCTGTGGGGTGATAGTGCTGCATGGGGTGCCTGGCCTGTTGGGGAGGTTGGGATGAGGAGGGGCATCAGCTTCAAAGTAGGGCAAGTGGTATTAAACATGGGTTTCTCAGTGTGGATAAAGAGAGACCTTATGTGGTGCTCCCTGAGCTTTAAGGTCTCTTCCAACCCAAACCATTCCATGATACTATGACTTCCCAGGCTGTCGCATGTACCCCTGGGGGCAGAAGCCCCGGGCTGTGGCATGGGTCCTTGCTGTGTGGTCCTTGCAGCTTCCGGGGAGCCTGGGTGCAAGGTTATGTTGAGCCGGACAGCAAGGCTGCAGCCTCTGGAGCCTGCCCGGTGCTCCTGACTCGCGGTGGAGCACTGAGCCCCAGCTGGGGATCAGGCCGTGCTCCTGCCAGCTCCGGGCTTGTTCAGGCTCGCTGAGCGAAGGGTCCCAGGGAGCCTGCTGAACAGGCTGGGCCTGCGCTCCGTGCTCCCGCTGTCCCTGGCACTGTGCCTTGCCTGGGGACACTGCCAGCGGCCCCGCTGTGCCACAGGGCTCTGGGGCAGCGCTTCTTGGGGTACCTGGCCTCAGGGTGCTGCACTGCCCCATCCCCACGGGGCAGGGGTGATGTGTTGGGAGGTCCGTGCCAACAGACTGTGTGCATCTCACAGGATACCTCTGCCTGGGACAGCCCAGCACTATGGCAGACCCTCTCAGCTGCAGCCGGCCCTGCGCCACGTGCGTGCTCTGCCTCTACAGCTGCCAGTGGATCACTGCCAAGAAGGAGAAGAGGAAGGGCCTGCGAACCACCAAGGTGATACCATGTGGTGCCGGTGATGCTGAGCTGGGGCTTGCCAGCCCCCGTGCGGGGGGATCAGAGTGGTGGCTGGGTGAGGAGCACCTCTGGCTGGGGGGGCTCAGCCACTGCCACTGGTCCTGCTCCCCGGGGCTGAGCCCCAGGAGAGCTGGGGTGCTCCCTGGCGCCCTCGGTGTGCGGGAGCAGTGAGGGGTGAGGCGGCTCTGCTGGGCGATGAGGAGGGGCAGAGCGGTGCGGCCGAGCAGCGGCCGTGCCTGCGCTGCCGCAGGGCTCACGCGTGCCCGGAGCATGGTGCTCCCTGCGGGCGGGCCCCGGGGCGCCGAGAGCCCGCCGCGGCACGGGGGAGGCCCGGCCCCAGGGCTGCGGGGCTGGGTGCGGGGCGCTGGGAAGGGGTGTCCCTGGCAGCCCGTAACTGGGGAGGGGTGAGGCCTGGGATTCTCCACGGTCTCCAACTCCCATGGGCGCGGCTGTGCCGCTGCCTGTTCTGGCTTGCCTGGGTTGTGTGAGCTGGGCTGGGCTGCTGGGTGTCCCACTCAGCGCCCGTAGCACCCCTCACCTCACAGGGCTGGGGGCTACAGACCGTGAAGCTGCCCCTGGCTCCGGCTGGGCACACGCGAGCGGTCTGCAGGCTCTCTACTGCAGTGACAGCCCTGAGGCACAGCACCTTCTCATCCAGCCCGCAGGTCACCCAGCTGGAAGGGGGCAGAACCTGCCCCTTCCCGTGTCCAAAGTCCCAGCCTGCTCCCAGGGGCTGCTGCATGGGGCAGGAGGCAGTCCTGCCACAGGGCCTGTCCTCCCCAGCCTGGCGTAGGCAGCTTTTTTGCTTATTGTGAGAGATGCCGGTCCATGTTCCTGTAGCATGGGCCCAGCTCCACAGGAGCTCTGTTCCCTCTACATGGGGCAGCTCAGTGAGCCAGTGCCTGCTGTGCCACTCTGTGCAGCTGGCTGCAGGCTGGGTGCTCCCCAGGGCTCTCAGAACCTAGCCAGGGGCTAGGTGCCCTGGAGGTGTGTGCATAGGTGTCATCTCTGGCTTTCAGTGCGACTGCAGCTGGTTTCTTTTCCTCTTCTGCGTCTTCCTCTTCACACTGGTGTGGCTGTACTTCGCCATCATCATCCTCAATGATTTCCACAACTTCAATGAGTGAGTAGGATCCCATGTCCAGCCTTGCTCCCCATGGCAGCCTTGCCCCTCTGACTGTCCCCTTTGCTGACAGGTTCATCTTCAAGCAGAGGAAGTTGTGGCTGGACTGGTCCCTGGTCTTGCTCATAGCCACGGCTGTGCTGATCACCTACTCCGCTGTGCTTCTGGTGAGCCCCGCTGGTGGCACTGGGACTGGTGGGGTATGGAGCTGGGCTGAGCACGGGCTGGCTGCCATGGAGGAGCCTACAGCATCCAGAGCTGGAGCTGGGTCAGCCTGACCTTGGCCAGAGCCTCTGCCTGTGTCAAGGGGCCAGAGCTCCTGCAGCTGAGTCCTGTGCCCTTAGAGGGCTGAGATGTAGGATACAGCCCAGCCCTGACATCTCTTTGTTCTTCTCACAGGTCCTTGCTCTGTGCTTGCAGCTCTGTGGCCAGCCCTTGAAGCTACACTGGCTGCACAAGGTGAGAGACTCAGGGTGCAGGGAGCTGTGACCAGCCTGTGGGGCTGCATACGGCTGCTGTGTCACCAAAAGGTGGCTGTGTGTCCCCACTCACCTGGGCTTAGTGCCCCAGCCATCTGTTTCAGATGAGAATATTCCTCTTGCTCAGAGCAGGGAGTACAGAGCTCCCGAAATGGGGGAAGTGGGGTCTCAGGACCTGCAGGGGCTCAGCTGGGAGCTGGCCTGCAGGATACTGTGTGCTTCTCTAACTGCCCTGTGCCATGCCCCACAGACCCTGCTGATCCTCACTGCCCTAGTGGTGGCTGCAGCCTTCACAGGGCTGGGAATAAAGTGGGCGGAGGAGTGGAGAAGTGCACGTACCTCCCTGCAGGTGAGTGCACTCCCCGATACCTGGGACTCCCCCGTGGTATCCAGCCTATGGGGATGAGCTGAAGGGTGGTGCCTGGAGCCCCCAGCATGGTTCTGTGCCATGGAGGTTAACTCCCTGCCCTTGATTCTGCTGCCTGGCAAAGGCAGGTGCTGCTCCAGCTCTTGCAAGTCCTGCCTGCAGCACTGCTGTCAGGGTGAGGAATGATGGCTGGAGCAGTGGGGACTCTGTTCAGATCCCCCCCAGGAGCCCATTACCTCCCTGGCACTATGGCTCTTCCAGCGATGGCAAATCCTTGGCATTAGAGCATGTAGGTTTTGGGAACAGGAGCTGGGCTGCTGCTGGCTGACACCCTCCTTTACCTCTCCAGGCAACAGGTCCCTTCCTGCACATTGGAATTGTGGGGGGAATGACACTCCTTGCCTGGCCCTTGGCCAGCTTCATCTACCATACCCGCAAGACAGGTAATGTCCCATCCAAGGTCTCCAGCTCCCACCTCAGCTGGTGCCCTGCTTCCTGGCACCCAGCTGAGTGGCACTGGTGGCACAGTGGTGCACAGAGAGCATAGGAGCAATGGGAAGAGGTTCCCAGCGCACAGCCTGGTAGTAACGCCTACTTCTGGCTGCTGCTTCTGCTGCTCAGTGCTGGGGCAGTTTCAGCCCTCGCTGGAGGAGGGCTATGGATGGCAGATCGAGTCCTGCAGAAGTGCTGGGTTGGAGTGCAAGGACATGTAGTAGGCCAGGAATACAGTGCTTCTGAGGCTGGGGATGCAATGCCTGACCTCAGGGCACCATAAGTTAATGCCAAATGAAGCAGCCTTGGCTTATTCCTGACAGCCCGCAAAACACTTCCTCTGCACCTCACCCCTCTGTCTTCTCTGTCTCTGCCTGCAGGTCTCAAGGTGTTTCTGCTGATTCTGTACTGCATGGTGATGATCATGCTGTATCTGGCTCCCCTGAGGATCACCTCCCCTTGCATCATGGAGGAGAACCAGCTGCCCCCCAAGCCAGCCCTGGTTGGCCACCGAGGAGCACCCATGGTGAGTGGCTAGCACCGGCAGCATCCTGGCACATGGTCAGGGTGGATAAGGCCAGTGAAAGCCAGGCTGTGCCTGACCGGGGGACACCCGCATCAGATCCTTGCTGCTGCAGGCCTGGATGAGTGCTGGGGTCCCCACACTAGCCAGGGCAGCACAGAGTCGGAGATGGATGAGCATGGGGTGAGAAGGGCAGAGCTGTCCACTGAGTGCTGCTGGACCAGGAGCTGGCGACCCTCAGCAGAAAGCCTGGCTGTGTGGTGTGGGCTGAGAAGCAGAGACTAGGCAGGCCCTGGGTGTCTGCGCCCAACCTTTTCCATCCCCTATGTCTTGTTGTGGCTGCTCTAGAGTCCAGGCAAGCTTCTGGATGCAGCCAGGCAGAGTGAGTGCCTACATCCTTCCCCTTCCTGCCCCTGCCCTCTGCACTAACACTATTTCTACCATACCTTTTCCAGCTGGCCCCTGAAAACACCCTCATGTCACTGCAGAAGGCGATGGACTGCAATGTGCAAGTCTTTGAGACAGATGTCATGGTGAGGTAAAGAGGCAGCAGGGCCTCAAAGGGATGAAGGGGCTTGTGTATGCTGGGATGGCACCTCTCATGTGGGGTGTTCCAGAATACTCCTGGAGGACTGGTACAGCCTGTATCTGGAGCAGCCCTGTTCAAAGGGCTCTGCCATTCCCACCTTGCCAGTATGGGACTGGCTCCAACTTGATGTCCCAATGATCTGGGAGAGGTCCTGGGTTTCTGTCCTTCCCATCCAGGTTGCCTTCCAGGGCATTAATAGGGAGGTACAGCTTGGAAAACAGACCGTGTCTCTAGTTCACCTTACGTAATCCTGTTATGGGGAGAGCTGTTGCAGTGAGCAAGGAATTACTTGGTTCCTGGCTTGGTTTCTAGGTGTTCTGTACCTTCCAGACACTCACTTTTTCGTGTAGAGGACCACAAGTAGGCCCAAAGATGGGGGTTACCATAGCAGGGTAGCTTGGGAGGGGGCGGGAATGCTAGGGCAGGGATAGGAGACTAACAGCTTGCAGCGCAGAGCTTCCCTCTTTGTTCCTTTGCCAGTGCTGACGGGGTCCCATTCCTCATGCATGACGAGGAACTCACCAGGACCACCAACGTGCAGGATGTGTTCCCTGAGAGGGCCACCCTGAACAGTACCGCCTTCAACTGGACAGACCTGCAGCAGCTGGATGCGGGCAGCTGGTTCCTGGAGGTCAGGATGCTCCTCGGGTGGCTGGTCAGGGGTGGGTGAAGCATGAGCCATGGCCTGGAGAAGGTTCTCGCAGGACCGCTGGTCCTGGCAGACACCTGGACATGATGCAGAAGCACTTCCATGCCTGCATGAATCCTCTGGGTGCGGTTCTGCCCCAAGCTGGGGTTTGTTCTGACTCCTCAGCTGAGTCACAGAGGAGGCTGGTATGAGGGGGGATGTCTCGTGTTCGCTCCATGCTGCACAGCCTGCCTGGGCTTGGAGGCAGCTGTGGCAAAGCTCTTCCCAAAAGGTGACTAACCAACTGCTGAGCTGCTTGAACTGTGCTGTTAGTGGGAAAAAGGGTAGAGGTGCCCCATGGATGTGCAGGGGAAGCATCCCTGTGCCTGTCTGCATGTGGACAGGCCAGGGTGGGAAACTGAGAGCCTGGGATGGGCACCAGTCTGGGAGGTGAAAGCTTATGGTGGGGCTGCCCATGACTGACTCCTGCCCTTGCAGAGGAGGCCGTTTCCCACCGTGCAGAGTCTGTCTGCTGGTGATCGCTACTGGGCCACTAAACAGAGGATCCCATCCCTGAAGGAGGTGCTACAGGCAACCAAGCAGAGCAACCTCTCCATCATGTTCGACCTCCGGCCCGAGAACCACAGTGACTACCAGAGCTTTGTCAATGCCACCCTGGAAGTGATCTTACAGTCAGGCATCCCACTGCAGCAGGTGAGCTGGCCACAGCCCCACCGCTGCCAGGCCCTGCTGTCACTGAACATCCCTGCCACCCCATACCCATGTCTCATATGTGATCCCTGCTGGGGAACGCTGGCCAGCCATGGCGTTTTCTAGTTGGGAGAAGTTACCAATAATCAGCGGGTTAATGCTTACAGCTCCAGATACCTGAAATACTCTGGTTCCCTAGCACTTGCAACCCTGGCATGTAAACAGTGACTCAGTCTAGGGAGGGGAGCAAGAGTGCCAGCAGGGGCAGGAAAATAATGCTCAGGCTTCCACTCACCAAGGTGGGCCACACCTCTCCCTGCAGCTCTTGGACTTCTGCAGCAACCTCCTGTGTTGCCTTTGCACTTCATCTAACCTCTCCAGCACCGCAGATGTGCTGCCCTGAGGGATGAATTAGCACCCAAATGGTGCTTTCCCTTCTTGGCTTTTTGGGAATGGAGAGCTGGAGGGGACGCAGCAAAGGCTGTGATGTAGTGTTGATCCGAGATGCACCCTTGCTGCAGAGTTGGAGACAAAAGGACGTGCTGCTTGATCCATTCAAGGACACAGAAAGGACAGAACTGCTGCAGCTTTCTTACGCTGGAGCTGCTTCCTCCCCTCAGTGGGGTCTTGGCTGAGACAAGCTCTTAGGAGGCTGTCCTGGCTGAGATCCTTGTGGAGGACCTGAGCATAGAGACAGAGGCAGGGAGCAGCTGTCTGAGCAGACCATGTGTGCCTGAACCATCTCTCTGGAGCACCTCTCCTCTGCATGTGCTCTCTGGCTCTTGCCTAGGTCCTTTGGCTGCCGGATGGCTTCCGGGAACAAGTCAAACAGCAAGCCCCAGACATTCAGCAAGTTTACGGACGGAAGAGACTCCAGGATGAGAAGGAGCCACTGCTGCATGTGAATCTGCCCTACCAGGACATGAGCTCTGAGGAGATCAGGTGAGAGCTCTGTGCCCAGAGCTGTAGGGTCTGAACACTCTCCCAGCTCTGTCCTAGGGGTGGCAGAGGTGAAGGCCAGCTCAGGCCAGGTGCTGGGCATGTGTGCTGCAGCCTTGTGACAAGCATGCTCTATTAGGCAGGGCTGGTGCAGGGGATGGAGCTGGCTGCAGTCCTTTGCCTTGCCAGCAAATCCACCCGGGGTCTGGCTCTCCAGGCAGTTGTTCCATGTGGCTGCAAATGCTGGATCACATCCCAGATATACAGTCCTCTCTGGCTGTACACTGAGTGTGCTGGCACCTTGCTGTCTGCCGCTCTTACCACAGCTATCCCCGTGCAGGCAGTACCATCGGGACAACATCTCTGTCAACCTATATGTGGTGAACCAGCCCTGGCTCTTCTCAGTGCTGTGGTGCTCTGGGGTGAGCTCTGTCACCACCAACGCCTGCCAGGTGCTGAAGGAAATGAAACGCCCCATCTGGCTGCTTGTAAGTGATCCCTTGATCCTTCACCATGCCCCACAGCTCTGTGCCTCAGGTGCATGTGAGTCCCTTTTCTGACCCAGCTCTGAGCAGCTGGCTGCCTGGAGGATGGCTTTTGCTCAGTACTGTGCTGGCACGGAGCAGAAGGGACTGCTGGCACACCACTCCTGGCTGGGGCTCATGGCTTGTCTCATTTTCTTGCAGCCCAGCAGCACCTACCTCATGATTTGGGTTGTTGTGGACTGCGCTTCCTTCCTCACCATCCTCTGGGCCTTCTTCTTGCTCAAGTATGTTGGATCCCTTTCCCTGCTCACATGGGCAGCTCTGTTGGGGGAGGCTGTAGTGTGCCCCGGGTGGATGGTACACCCTCAAACATGGTTGTAGCTGCTGCCACCCCTCTCTGAACTGAGATCCTGGGGGGCTTCTTCCGTCTGGGTATGTGAGAGAGCAGTGTGTGGAGGCAGCTTTTACCACCGGGCTGCAGCTGGAACTCTGGCCTGACCCTTCCTGAAGCCACTGGATGCCTTAGTTCACATTTAGTGAATGCGCTGCACCTCAGGGCTTGATGGGAGGAGGCTGAGAGACCTTGGCCCTGCTCCTTTAGCAGTGCTGCAGGCACAGAGAGCTGATTCTAGTGGAACTCTTTTGTCCTGGGAGGCCCCACAGTCTCCATCTGGGAGCTTGGAGGATGGGCGGGGAGGCCGGTCTCACATGCTAACATCGATCCTATTCCATCTCCTAGGAAATGCTCACAGAGAAGATGGCCAGCGGGTGAGTGTGCAGGAATGTGAGCTGCCCTCCCTCCCTCACAGCCCGGCTATGCCTCCTGGGCAGGCGGCTTTCTCCAGCTGAACGTGACAGAGTGGTTTGGGACGGCCGACAGAGGGAAGGGAATCCCAGCCCAGGGAGTCCTGCCCTTAGCAAACAGCCCTCTGAGGCAGCACTGGGGAATCCCACATTCCCTGAGACTCCTCAAACCTGCTTTTCAGGCTGCTTTGCCCGTGGCTGCGGAATGGTACGCAGGATGACAGTTTGTTTTCTCTGCATCTCCCCAGAGTCCGAGACAGACGTGCTGCTCACAAAGATCAACAGCTTGATGCAGGAGTGATCCCTCAGGGCTGCTATGGTGGAGGGCAGCCAGAGCCCTGCACCACTGCAGTGGGGAGCATCCTTCAGGCCAGCTTCGACGCTCCTACGCAGGCTTCCTGAGGCTTCCATCGCCTGTAGCCTTCCTGGCTCCTTTCGTGGTGCACAACTGCCCTCAGCTGAAAAGGCCTGGAAATAGGTTTCCAGTTCCCACGAGCAGGGAGGAACTGGAGTCTTTGCAGGGGTTTCCTGGAGCTGGCTTGTGCCTGGGGGCTGAGCACTCATCCGGCAGCGCTAGGGCTGACCTCTGCCCTGGCTTTTGACTGGTGAGGGTTTGGGGGTTTGAGTCACTGTTTGGTGCAAGGGAAGGGCAGCCTCTGCCTGTCGTCAGCAACTCTGCAGAGAGGTGGTGGATGCCCCATCCCTGGAGACATTGTAGGCCAGGCTGGATGTGGTTCTGGGCAACATGGTCTAGTTGAACGTGTCCCTGCTCATTGCAGGGAGTTGGACTAAATGAGCTTTGAGGGTCCTTCCAACACAAACCATTCCATGATGCTAACTCTGCAGCCAGCGATGGGAAACCTTGTTTGAAGTGCTGCTCCTGGGGGCTGCCCTGCCCCTTAGCTTGAGGAATGGGACAGGGGTGTTGGGGGATGTTTTATCACTATCTGCAGGGGAGCTGAGCCCTGCACACCCTTGTGCTGCCTGCAAGTTCTGCCCCTGCTGCTGCTGGCAGCTTCATGTTTGCGCACCAGGATGCTGGCACCCCATGCAGCGCTTGGTGCCTGTTGCTATGCAGGGAAGGGAGCAGGGGCTGGGGCTCGGGGGCTGAGGTGGCAGGACCACAGTCACGGTCCTGCTGAGCCAAGGCTGCGGGCATGGGCAGGGAGGGGAGTGGTGGGGGTCGGGATGCAGCAGGGCCTGGAGCTTGGGAAGGGGTCGGGTCAGTTTTATTTGTCTTTCTGTCAATAAACCGGCCGAGTGCCAGCCAGCGCCCGCGGGGTGACTCGTCCGGTAACTGCCCCTGCGCCCCGCTCCTCGCCTGGCCCCGCCGGCACCGGGCGCAGGCTGGGATCCGCGGCACGTCCGTGCCACCTAGCGACAGCCGGGGGAACCGGGCCGGGCCCTGGCGGCCGCCGGGGCCGGGAGGCCGAGCGGAGACTGCGAACGGGGACCGCCGGGCGGAGCCGCGGCGGGTGCAGAGCGGTGCGGCTGCGGCGCGGTGCGGGTGCGGAGCGGTGAAGCGCGGCTGTGTCCGGCTGCGGGTGCGCGCTCGGTGCCGGCGCTCCCGGGGCGGTGCCGGCGGGGGGCGGCTCCTCGGCCGGTCCCCCCGGGGCGGGGCGGGGCGGGCGGCGGCGGCTCCTCGGGGGCTGGCGCCGAGCGGAGCGGCCGCTGGGCACGGCGGAGCGATGATCCGCAGGGAAGGTAAGGAGCGCCCTGCCCGCCGCGCTCAACAGGTGCTGCCCTGCCCGGGCCGGGCTCCCCGGCTCCATGCGCTCCCCGGGCGGAGCGACGCGTGGGGCGCTGCGCTTGGGTGCTGCGGGGAGGGCAGGTTGGGGGGTGGGCCCCCAGGAAGGGTCTCCTCAGAGTGCGGTTTGCACCTTGAGGCATGGCGAGGTGCGCCCTGGACGCCGCAGGCTGTTCGGGTGCTCTGGGCTCTCCCCCGTCCTGGAGGCGAGTGCGTGGGTTCGGAGGTCCAGGGCCGGTGCTCGCTGCTCCAGCCGCCTGTGCCCGGTGCTGGTGGGATACGGCACAGGCTGCTCGTTGTGTGCAGCTTGGGCTGGGATGTTCACACCAGGTTTGCAGTGTGCGTGTCCTGCTGTGGTGACCCTGGAACTCTACCTGCTTCTTTAGCTTCTGCTGATAAGGACGGGAGTGACCAGAAGATGACTCAACCCTGCTCAGGGGATGCTGGGCAGCGGCTGAAGACGTTGACTGATCTTGCAGGGAAGGAAGCCCTTACTGGCAGCACAGGGCTCAGATGTCTATAAAACCCAATAAACCTGGAGCTTGGGTCAAGTCCCTGCTTTTCCTGGAGCCAGCACGGAGTTATTCCTGCTTCTCCAGGCTCCTTCCTCTGTTCTGCTCCCATGATGAATCCATGTGGGCCAGTGTCCCACGCAGGACCTCCTTCCCCTACAGGCCAAGGAGGAGCTGGGTGGGAAGCTGGCTGTGGGGGCTGGAACAGCAGGTCACACACACCCCAGCAGACACAGGCCCCTTGTTTGGTGACCTGAATTCCCTGCTGAAAGCATTGGGATGAGCAGGGTCACCCTTTCTGCATGAGTTCCTGGGTTAAAAGATGAGCACCCAGCAATGGCGGGACGGCTCCCGCGTCTCCTCACACAGACGCTCTTTGTCTGCAGGCTGCCTGGGTGACAAAGGGAAGTAGTCACTGATAGGGCTGGAATGAGCTCAAGGTCCACGGGAGCTCCCACCCGCCTGGGACATGGGTCACATCTGGAGCTGGCCTGGCAGCTCCAGGCATCTGCCCAGAGAAGCATCGAGGTGTCCTGCCACAGACCGATCACAGCTCCACTCAGTTGGGTCCAAGGTTGTCTCATAGCTGTGGTGAGCCCAGGCTTTAATGAAAGCATTGCTTCATGGCAGCCCCCAGCTCCCATCCTCGCCTGCATCCCTCCTTCCCTGACATCAAGGCATCGTGTTCCTTCCCCTGTGTTTCCTGCTGCCTCAAGGCTGCATGCTGCATAGAGCAATTCTTACGTTACACCCTCTAGGAAACCAAGTTTTACCACTCCTATAGCTGAGCTGTTTGCAAGATCTTGCGCTACATCAGGGGGCTGTGCTCAGCTTTGCTGCAGCCATCTGGCCCCACAGACTGCAACTGGTAGCATTCATAGGCCTGTGTAACTGGGACATGTCCAGCTCCTGATCAGCTTCTCTGCCTGGGAGGTGGCTGAGGAGCTGAGGCTGCCCAGAGCCACGAGGTTTGGAGGTGAACCAAGATAGGTTTAGCCCCTGATTGTCAGGGTTGAGGGAGGCCTGCAGGCAGAACTGCCTCCCTTCTGTCCCTGCCCAGCTCTGCCATGCCCTCACACCTCACAGCAGGATTTGCTCTTGTAGGGAAGTGTAAGGAGGTGGTGTTGTGGTTGTCTGGCTCTTAAAAACCCGGAGCTGGAAGACAACCTGAGGCATTGTCCAGGTGCTGCACTCGAGCCTTCCCTGCTGACGTCGGTCCATCCATCCTCCAGCATTAAAGCCGTGTTACCCTTGTGTTTCTCTGCAGACACTGAACGGGCAGTGGAAATTCTGACCAGATACCAAAGCACCCTGCGGTCCCCGGAGGAGGAGGAGCTGAAAGCCTCCATTGGAAAAGTCTCGCACATCTTCCAAAGTGAACTCTTCCAGGCTCTGCTGGGTAAGGCCCTACCTTGCAGTCCCTGGGGCTTTGTGGTCAGATCCTGCACAGGGGCCTGTCTGTGACCAGGCTGAGTGCAAACACAGGGGTGCCTGTAACGCAGGGGAGCTGGGCTGTGCTTCCCCTTTGGAGCATGGGCAGGATATACCCAGGGTCAGGGCTGCAGTCGGTGGGTGTTTGCGATGTGAACAGGAGTCCTCAGTCAGGTGATTGTAGACAAAGAGTAAAGCCTTCTTCAGGCCATGCCTCATCTATCCACCACGCACTGAAGGATGCTGCTAGGCAGTGCCTCATCTACCCAGCACCCACTGAAGGGTGCTGCAATGCTGTGAGCACCCTATGTGCATCGCAGTCATGTGTGTATCCACAGCCACTGGGGGCTTCCAACTCTGCTGCCATACCCAGGACACCCCATCATGGGGCCTTGCTCCTCTCTGTGCCTCTCAACCCCGTCACAACCTGTCAGCCTGGAGGGAAACTAAATTTATCTGTCTTTGAGAGACAACCCACATGTACGCAGCTCCTTTTGGGGTATCCTGGTCTTTCTTGCACTTAGACCCACAGGCATTTGGGAGTAACACACAGTGCAAGTGGTTCCATTCCACACAAGAAATCCTTGGCAGCAAGGCTCATCCTGGGGCTGGGCACCAGAAAATGCCGGTTTGAGTGCGGCTGTTCCTATTAGTGCAGAAGTGGTGTGGAAGGTGTATCTGGAGAGAGCACTTCCTCACGCACGCCAAGCAGCACACAGATGCAGCGCAGGTTTCACACTCTGCAGCCGTGTGTCCTGCTGTCACAGCGGCACTGTGCGAGGGAGTGCTGCTGGGTTGCTGGTGACCTTCTCGGCTGGTTGAACAGGATATTAGTTCCCTTGCTCTGGCTGTGTTTACCTAATGAGTTTGCATTAATTGCTCCTGCCCCCTGGAGCGTGGGTTTGTGAATTTCTCTGTCCCTTCGTGGACACGGGTGACGCTGCGCTGGCTGCACATGGTCACTGTGCCCGCACACAGCGGGGTCTCTTGGTGTCCATGGTGCAGCCCCGCAGTGACAGCTCTGGGCGGATGGTGGAGCGTTTCTGATTGATTTGCTTTCCCCTGACCCGTTCGCAGCGAGCTGCTGTGTCTGCCTCTGACCTGTGCTCAGGGCCATGGGGCTGGTTTGGAGTTTGTTTGTGGGAGGATTTGCAGCAGGGCCGCGGGTCCGTGTTCCAGAGCAGAGGCTCCCTCTTGCTGCCCCACAGTGTGCTGGATGCTTCTGGCTCTGGAGAGAGCTCAGCCCGTCAGCCTGCTCTAGAGGAAGGTGTCCCTGCCCGTGGCAGGGGGTTGGAACTGGGTGAGCTTTAAGGCCCCTTTCAACACACACCACTCTGGGATTCGATGATGTTATGAACACGGGGCTGCCTTTTTACTACGCCCGGGAAATGCGAATGCATGAGCATGGTACAACCCTGCCCCCAGATCGTATTCTCCTACAGGTAATGCTCTCCTGAGACATGCTGGCTGGCTTGTGTTTGAACACTAAAGTGCATCATGCCATAGTAGGGCCACCAGCAGTGCAAAACATCATAGCGTTTTCCAAGTTAGTCTACATGGAAAATGCCAGGGATAGAGGTGGTTTTCCATAGGGTTTTTTGTTAAGAACAAGCTGAATTGTGGACTGTAGAAGCCCCAGTTTGCCCACCTCCAGGGGAGGACCTGCTGGGATGTTCAGATAAAGCCTGTGTGGTGCCCAGGGCTGGATGTATCCATCACGGTGGACGTGTCCGATGTTGCTCTGCACATACACCGTTCTCTGCCAGGCTCCGCTGAGTGCAGCCCAGCCCCTTGAACCCTGGTGACCACCAGCACCCTGTCCCCAGAGTTGCCCCTGTGGCGGGGCACACTAATCCTGCCTGGACGGCTCGGGGCAGCAGCGATGGCTGCGGTGCCGGAGCTGCTCCGCACTGGAATGCACCAGCCCCAGCTCCGCACAAAAGAAATTCCTTGGCGGCGCAGAGGGAAATGGGCTGTGCTGCTCCCTCCTCCTGGCGCCTCTCCCTATGTCCCAGGCCATGGAGCCAAGCACATGACTTGCAGGGAGCAGCCCTGCAAGGGCTCGAGGAGCCAGGGCTGGGGATGCTGCAGCTGGGCTGGGTGGTCACAGTCCTGCTTCCTCTCTGCCCCACAAGGAGATGCTCGGCCTCCTCCAGTGCTGCTGATGGGGCTCACACACAGACCCCTGACCTTTCCTTCCCAGAAGCAGGGCTGAAAGAGGCCGTTGTGCCCTGTGCAGCTGAGCAGGGCCTGTGTGCTGCCAGCAGCCCAAGGGGCTGCACACCACTGTGAGCCCTCTGGGGCTGTGCTCTGATCCCATGCCCGAGCAGTGGCTGGTGCAGACCCCA
Organism: Psittacus erithacus; assembly: GCA_009867235.2. Taxonomy (NCBI): domain Eukaryota; kingdom Metazoa; phylum Chordata; class Aves; order Psittaciformes; family Psittacidae; genus Psittacus; species Psittacus erithacus. Next base: position 11,067 of record WYDI02026664.1, on the reverse strand, counting down.
CCGAGGTCCTGTCAGCTGCTTGGGCTCCCACCCTCCCTGTGGCTCCTGTGACCCCCGGAAAGGTTCTTCACACAGAGCCCTGCTGCTGCGGAGGCTGGAGGAGAGGCGGCTGCTGCCAGCCCCAGTGCTGCTGGGATCTCTGGTCATGGCTTCAGCAGCTGCTGCAGGAGTCAGGGTGGAAAACTGGAATCACCTGGAGGATTCTCAGCCCTGAGGATGGCTCCTCCTGCAAATTAACCAATAGCCAAGGATGGAAACCTGGAGCTTGCTTGGAAGCTCTGCTGTGGCTTTCAATCCTCCCCTGGCAGCATGGGGCTGGGGTGAGGCTGGAGGCTGTGCTTGGGGTGAATGTGGTGACAGAGCTGGTGACAGTGCAACACTGGGCAAGAAATGTCATTTTCTGTAGGTGGGTGCATGTGCTGCTGGCACGAGGGTGCTGCACCAACCCTCAGGTGCTGATGCCATAGAAATACGTAATGACATTTGTGTGACCCCAGGAGGAAGCTGTTGGACAGATTCTGATCTCTGTAGATCTCTGTAGATCTTGGTTACTCTTCCTTATTCGCCCCAGAGCAGACTGACAGCCATCAAACAGAAACTGGGGGGTAGAACAGCACAGCTTCATCTTTTGCTGCCGATGCTCTCTTACTGAGGTTTTTCGGGTGGTGCTGCTCTCAGAGTGCACAGGTGAGGCAGACGTGGCTGCAACTTGTGATGCCCATCAGAAGTGAAGGAAACTCTATTTGTCGTTAATGCCACTTGCACGTGTCCTAAAATGCACTCCTGTCACAGCCATTCCCTGAACCTCCCCTCCCCAGTCCTGAAGCTCCTCCCAGCAACGATTCCCTCTCCTGGCAAGCACCTAAAATGGGCTGAGGGTGTCGGAGGTGGGAAGTGGCTGCTTGGGAGCACAAGCTTCCTGCTCGTAGGCTCCTTGCCAGCTTGGCTGCCCGAGGCTGTGTTCCTGCAGCAGATGGGGGGCAAACGGGCACTGGCGGCCGTGCAGCCCCACGACGGGGTTGTTCAAATCCTGTTTTCATTCCTGCGACGTTCCCTGCGTTCCAAGGGTAAAGCACGCAGCCAGGAGCTCCCGCTAGCCCGTTACGCAACGGCTATTTTCATAACCAGAGGGTTTTGCACAAAAACAAAGCCCCGTTTGTGTGGCTGCGCCATGGCTGCTCGCTCTGACCTCGTGTCTGATCTGGGGGGGCTCGGGAGCTGCCCCCGAGGCAGATCGGAGGGCTCCTGTCACCGCCGTGTCCCCTGGCACACAGGACAGAGCCTGGCACTGGTGCTGTGTGAGGGCGGCAGCGCGGTGCTCCCTGGCCACGTACAGCAGCTTTGGCCCTGCAGCTGGGATGTCCCCAGGCAGCCCTCAGGAGCTGGGGCTCCAATGCTGCTCCTGTCCCATCAGCGCAGGGATGTGCTGCTGTGGTGCATGGGCACGTTGTTCAGCACAGGGGGAAAACAAGGACTTGCATCTGGAGGGGTCAATCCTGCTTTATAGAGGCCTCCCTGGGAATCAGCGCTCAGTATGTATGTCCCTGCTCACACTGCCCAGCACTCACCAGCTTTCCTCTGGAAACCCTTACGAAGTGAGCATTTAACCCCCTGTGGCACCTCCTGTGCTTCAGGTGAGCAGTTGCACACTGAGAGGCTGGTGTGGTCCCAGGGAGAACCAGGGCAATGGCCAGGGTCCCGCTGTGCTGAGACCCCCACTCACCCTTGGGGTGGCGTCAGGAGAGGGTCTCTCCAGCCTCCTCCAGCTACAGCAAATGAGCTCCGGCTCCTGCTGCAGCTTTCCCTGCTCCAAAGGCTTTCCCTGCTGCCGTGACTTTGGGGCTCTGCTGCCTTTGCCAGGCTTCCTGTTTCCCTGCTGCTTGAAGGGATTTATTACTCTGTTGTACCTTCGGCAAGGCATTTACCAAACGCTCCTGGCCGACCTCTTGGAGCTTTACCTTTAACCTGGCAGCAGTTACCATCCTTCCTGGTTTTCACTTGGACGCAGGTGAATGCCTCTTTGTCTTTACCACCCTGCTCTCCCCTGCGGCCAGCCCGGCTTTCCTCTCTTTTGCCATTACACTGTCTCCTGCCCGGGCTCTGGGTGTTTGCCCCCGTGGCAGGGGTTGGAACTGGATGAGCTTTAAGGTCCCTTCCAGCACAAACCAGCCTGTGGCTCTGCTGCTGAGCAGGGTTTGGTTTTAGTTGCTGTGGACTGTGTGGTCGCTGCCTGTGCCTTCCAGAGCTATGGGGCACCACGGCTGAGCCAGGCACCCCCTGCACCTCTTGCCTCACAGAGGAGACGTAGTGGGCAGCACAGGAAGGGAGAGGAGCCAGCAGAGCCTTGTCCCATCCCATCACTCAGGCACCATCCTCTCACAGAGAGCTCAGACTCAGGATGCTCCAGCGGCAGAGCGGGTGCCAGCGGTGCAATGGGTGCTCACGACCAGTCCTGGGGATGTTTCTGTGCTGTTTTGCAGACATCCATGAGTTCTATGACTTCACGCTGCGCTCCGCGCCCCTGCAGCGCCCCAGCCCGGACACACACGAGGGCACCGCCCGGCAGCAGCATGGAGCCGGCTCCGCCGTCCCGCCCGCAGAGCCCCAGCACTCACCCGAGGTAAGAGCCGCTCCGGGGCGATGCTGCAGGGCCAGACCCTGCTCCCTCCTGCCCAGCAGGAGGCAGAGGCACACAGGGCCCGCTGAGGCCGCCGCTCACACCCAGGGTATTCTCACGCCTCCTGTGCCGCAGCTTGGCTCATTGAGGAGGCACGTTCTCTGGTTCACAAGTGTTAATTGAATTACTCCTGATGCAAACAGCTCCAGCTCCAGCGCTGGATCCTGTGCTGCCGCTGCAGCTGGATTAGCTGCTCTCATCTGACTCTGTCTCCTGCAAAGGCACTGGGGCTCTCTGATCCAGCCGCCTCGTGAGCTGCTTTTGATAAATAAAGCAGGTTGAGTCTTTTAAATTTCTCTTTGCAGGATTTTTTCCCAGCTCTCAGATAACTCCTGTCCCTCTTCTCTGCCTTCTCTTTTATTTTCGACAGCCTTTTAAAAGGTACGGCATCAGGTGGGGAGGCAGGAGATGAGAAGCGAGGTCTCACTTATCTGAAAGGCACCAAGGTAAATTAAATTGCCTTGTGTCTTTGCAGACCCTTTTCCTGTCTCCGTCTCGCTGCCACATGCCCTGCCAAGGAATGCTGTGGGATCCCCCCGAACTGGGGATGCAGGAACATTGGTGCAGAAATGGAAAGATTAAGTGAAATAAACCTACCAAACACCAGATTTCTGCCTCAGGGACTGAACTGGCTTCCCGCCATATGCCTGTGGGGACAGCAGATCTGAGTGGCACGCAGGGACAGTGGAGCTGAACTCTGCTCCTAAGGAGACTCCAGGGAAGTTTGATGATCAAGAACAGGGAGGACAAAACTGCCCACAAGCAGTGCAGGAGGTGTCCGTGTCCCTCTTGCTCAGGTCTTCCCTGACCAAACCCAGCCTGCAGTGTCCTTGCTGCCCATGGGGCCGGTCCTGGAGCAGGCTCACCAGAGTGGCAGGATGCTCACTGAAGGCAGCGCGATCCCTCCGCATGCGGGGCCGCTCCTTTTGGCCCTTCCAGCAGCGGTGGGCGGGGCCGGGGGGCGGCTGCCCTGCTCTGTCTGCACGCACCCCCTGTGTCGTTCCAGGACCCGTGCCGGGGCAGCGAACGGAGGCTCCCCGCGGGAGCCGGGGGCAGCGCGCCGCGGACGCCGCCGCGGCTGGTGAAGGTGACGGCGCGGAGGACGGCGGCACCGGCGAGCGTGTGCAGCCTGGTGCTCGGCTCCCGCAGCGCCCTGCCCCAGGTGAGCCCCCGAGCGCCCCTCGCCGCGCCCCCCCCCGCCAGCCTGGGGGGCAGCTGAGGGGACGCGGTGTGCCCCTGGCGCCGCGGGACCCTGCCGGGAGGCGAGTCCCTGCCCCGGCCGGGCAGCGCTGCCTCAGGGCTGCTCCGGGGATGCTCGGGCTGGGAAGTCCCGTGGCAGGGGTGGGTAACACTGAAACCATGGAGTCATGAATCAGCCACGCTGGAAAAGCCCTTTCAGCTCCTCCAGCCCAACCCTTCCCAGCACTGCCAAGGCCACCACTGACCCATGGCACTGAGGCCTCGTCTCCACGCTGTGTGAACACTTGCAGGGCCGGTGACTGCAGCCCTGCCCTGGGCAGCCTGTTCCAATGCCTGAGCACCCTCTGGGGCAGGAATTGTTCCTCAGCTCCAGTCTATACCTCTAATTATCCCCTTGCATTAGCAGTTACCATGGCCCAGTGTCAGCCCTCAGGGCTTGGAGGTCTGTGGCACAGAAGAGGCTGCATGGAGCTGGAAATCCTCCCAGCCCCATCCCTCTCGCCCCCAGCGCTGGCACACTCCCACACTGCAGATTTCCATATTTGTTTTCTCTGAGCTCTGAAATGGCAGGTCCATTCCTCAGCTTACCAGGAGCTTTTCTCTGCTGTCTTATTGACTTGGAAATGCTGTTTCTTTGGATGTGTATCGTAAATCTCAGCTTCCTCCTAGTGCAAGTGCATCGTTTGGGATATGCATTTAAGGGGGGTTTTAGGGATAAGCAAAGGGCAAAATGCCCTTTTGGGAGGAGTGAAGTGGCCAGGATGGATGGATGGGGCTCACTGCAGATTTAAGATGATCTGAAAATGATGTTTGCCTTGGGATAGTTTGAAATGATGCTATTTGCTAAATCAAAGTCTTCTTCCGAAGTATTTTAAAGACAAAAATTGCACTGCTGCCTTTCTCTCCTTTATAAATGTCTCCTTCTTATTCTGGACTGCAATAAAATGGGTAATGCCCCATTTTTTTCCCTTCCTGTTTAATTTCTCCTTTTCTTCTTGCTTCTCTGTTTTCAAACATTCCCCAAATCTTTACTGGTTTGGAAGGGTGGGGGGATGGTGGCTTTCTGAGCACGACAGGAGGATGAGTCTCCATTCACCAGTGGGAGGGAACCACGACTGTGGATGGGGGGTCACAGGGTAAAACCCACAGGGCTGCGAGCTCGAGGGGTTGGGAACAGTCAGATTTTAAGGGATTTTCTTCCTAACTGTCCCAGGCTGTGGAGCACAGTGCCTCTTGCCTCCAGCCTCAAATGTCTGGCTGATCTGCAATGTCTCCTTTAGCAGTAGCCACCTCGCTTTATTGTTCAGGTTTCATGCGATGGGGACTGTGCTGTGTCCCCAGCCTGGCTGGCCTAATGGGTATTTACCCTTCCCATCAAAAACCTGCACTTTGCTGCTGGATTTCTCTTGCTTTAGCTCCCAGCCTCAGGAAATTTTGCTGTCTTTGTTTGCTAGGATAAAGAACGGTGGCAATCAGAAATGTTCCCAACATGTAGGTATTTATAGATGCATCTAAGTTCCCTCTTAACTTTCCCTTAGATAAACTAAACAGATTGGCTTCTTCCCTCAGTCAGTGTGAGCAGGTTGTTCCAGGCTTGAAATAATCCATACATTCTTTTCCGAAGCTCTTTTTATTTTCAGCCTCCTTTCCCAGCCTGTGCCGGTGCAGGGCACGAGCCAGGGCTCAGCGCTGGCACTTCTGGGGTCTCCCATCTATGGGGGCTGCAGGTGCCAGCCCAGAGCAGGGAGGAGATGGGGGGAACAGGCAGGACAGGCCTTGCAGGGAGCTGTGTTTGGCAGAGCTTTCTCATCCCAGAGGATGGCCACAGGCAAAGCAGGTACTTGGAGAGGAAACAACGCTGGGATGGTGGTGTTCAGTGCTGGGCTTAGCCATGCCCTATTCCTGATGGAAAGTCAGCTTTCTGCAGAGACCAGCAGCTTTCCTGGGAACTGGGATCAAGCAGTGCTGGATTGCTGCAGAGTCAGTGCTGCTCCTCTGCACCAGCCCCTGTGCTGGGATACAGGGGCCTTTGACACAGCAGTGAGCCTGTTCCATGGGATGTCATCTTCATGGCTGAACGCAGCCCTTGTCCCAGCAGAGCAAGAGCATTTCCAGCAGTCCTCTATGTCAGCAATCCGGACCATGACCTGGGATCAGCCGTGCCTGGGGGCAGGCCATGCCGATGGACCTTGCTTTGCATCCCTCACTCCTGCATGAAGGCACTAAGGACACCTCATCTCCTGCCCAGCACCTCCTCCTGTGTTGGTTCTCAACAGCCCCAGCATGCAGGACAGCATTGGGGCTGGATAACATCTATACACCCAGCTCCTGCCCACCTCCACAGCGACTTCCTGCTCCCCAGCCTTTGGTGTGTGCTTTTTGCCATGGACAGTTCCAAAGTGGGTTTCAGGAGAACACCTGAAATGGCCAAGGGCGCTTGGAAGAACTGGAGAAGCTTTTATAATGGATGATATTTAATGCTAGGGCAGGAGGGCATCAGCTGCAGGGCAGAGCAGCTGACTCTGGTGCTATCAGCCCAGGAACAAGAGCTCTGGCAGACATGCTGCCACTGATAAAAGGCAGGATGATGAACTGGTCTGCCCTGCCTGAAGTAAGTGCAATTCTCTTATTGCATCCATCAATGTAAATAAGTTTTCTGTTGCCCTGGCTTTGTCCTCATTCCTGCCTGCAGCTCTCCCCAGCAGTGACAGTAGAGCATAAAGCCACCACAACCTGCTGTGGCCAGGAAGAGCCATGAGAAATAAATTGCCTCTCCACACAAATGCTTCCAGGAACAGAAAGTCTCCTGTCTGCTGGTGAGGATGTGTGTGTATACACTGCAGCGTGCAAATGGCTGCTGTGAAGGAATTGGTACTGATAAATACAGCAGCAACATGTGCTTCCTGACAGAGAGGCTCTGGGATGAAACCATCCCTCCATGGGAAAGTGGATGCTCAGCCCTCAGCAGGGCAAGAGCAGAGGGACTCTACTGGCTGAGATACCTCGTTGAGGCACTCAGAGGCACAATCGTGCCCAAGCAATGGGGTTTGGGGTGTTTCATTTGGCAAATCCTCCTTTTCAACCTCTCCACAGGCCCCAGGGCTGCTCCAGAGCTGCAGTGGGAAGAGCCGGGGGATGCTCCATGGTGGGTGCAGGCTGGCAGGAGGCTGCTGCTCTCGGGAAGCGCAGCGCAGGGAGCAGAGAGCACAGCTGTGGATATAAATGAAGGGGAAACAATGGTGCTGATGAGCAGAAGTGGTGCCTGCTGTGAGGAGGGGCTGCTCTTCCTCTCCACCCTCTCCTGCTACGCAGCATGGAGCTGCAGCCACTTCAGCTTCATCCACGGCAGTTGCCTGTCCGAGCATCCCTCCCTACCAAGGGCTTCATCGCTTTGCTGCCCGGCTCTGTTCTTGCTCAGCCCAACAGCCAACAAAGCAACAGCGGCTCTTAACGTGATGGAGAGGATGAGCGAGACTGCTGCAGGAACAGGCATTCCTTGGAAATCACCCGGTGGACAAGGAACCTCACTCCTGGGGCTGGCGGTTCCTGGGGTGCCGCTGAGCCTTCTCGCACTATGCCACAAACGTCCCCTTCCCTCCCTGCATCCCAGGAGGACCCAGCCCAGCCCTGCAGAAATGCCATGGCAGGGGCTTAGAAGCCCTCCCTACTGCTTCTGCCACTGAAGAAGGTGCATCCGTCTGCCCTATAACCCATGGCTCAAGCACCAGAATGGTTGGAGGAGCTCCCCGGGGATATGGCAGTGAAAGGCAGGCTGTGTGCGGTGACCGGCTGTCTGCTGCCCCATCCTTCTCTCAAGTGTTTATTCCTGGTTCCTGATTTGCCTTTGGCCGAAGAGAAGGGCTTTCCTGTGCTCTGCGCCTGGACAGGATGAGGCCGAAGTGTGATGGATGCTGCGGCTGCAGACCTGCCCACTCCGAGCTCCCTGCTCCCCCTGCTTTAGTCCCATCGCTCTGCATCTTCTCTGCGGGGAGAGGGGAAGCACCAGGAGGCCACTCGCTCTTGCAAGGGGCATCAGGGAAATGAAGTGGGTCCTTGATGCGGGGGAATGGCTGACAGTGAATGCAGACACCCACCATGAGGTTGCACGTGCCCTGCTGTCCCCCCCAGCCTGTGTCTCCCTGGGGCTGGCAGCAGCTGCAGCCATTGCTGCAGACTGTGCTGGCCGCTGCTTTATCTCAGCTGCAGCTCAGCAGCATCAACCCTGCAACCCCAAGAGCCTGGGAAGTGGATAGTCCTCAAGCAAGGGGAGCAGAGGAGCAACCAGCCCGGGAAGGACCAGCCCCTCCACATTGTATCCATGGCCCAGATGAGCTGGCTGCCGCGGTGTCATTTGAACAGCTCTGTGCCCAAAGGTTGCTTCAGGACTCTGCATTCAGATGCTTTCCGGCAGTTTTATGTTTCGACATTGCAGACACCGGCTGTAAAGTCAAAGGGCCGAAGCCAAAAGGGTGTCTGTCTGCAGTAACGTGTTCAGACTGAGCCCTACATTAGCCCTGCACAGCATGGGCACCTGGCTGGGCAGCTGCTGCCTGTGCCCAGGGGTGCTGCTGCTCACAGCAGGGTCAGCATGGGCTGTGTCAGTGTCACTTCAGTGGATGTTTTGGGATTGAATAACCTCAACTTTACTAGAGGCTCTTGCTATTCCTGCTGCAGAGATGAACAAGGAGATGCTTAGACCTCAGTTCTCCCAGCTCGGTACAGAGCTTCAGCAAAGGGTAAAGAAGTCTTCTAGAAGAGCCACCAGGCTGTCAAACCAGAGGCTCGTGCATGGCCACCTGTTCCTACTCTATTTGGGGACCTTCTGTCTAAAACCAGTGGCAAAAGGAAGATCCTTGGCAGACCTGAGGCTCTACTGGCTCTGCAGCCTATGGAAGCCTTGACAGACACAGGGCTGTTGGTCCATCCATTCATCCAAGTCATTGTTATTGTTCTGAAGTGACGTGTGATGGTGTGAGCGCATGCAGCACTCCCAGTGCAGCGGTGGGAAGGGGACAGTGAAGGGAAGGCTCTGGAGCCTCAAGAGTCATCCAGATGAGCCTGAAGTCCATCCATCCATCCCTCCATCCATCCATCCATGCATCCTCCCTCCAGATTCAGGCTGCAGCTTCGATTCCCTCCATCTCATGCCCATTCCCAGGGGAGTGCTGTGCAGCCACACACGTATTCACATGGATGGGTTTCATGCGTAGCTCTGAAGACAAGAACTGGGACCGGTCACAGGCAGCTCAGTAGGATTCAGACTGAACAGGGGCCAGCCCCATCAGTGCTTTGCCCAGGAGCTCATGAGCCACCGCGCTGTTCCTCCTGGGTCTCTGCCTGCCTTGCTCAGGAAGTTTCCAAAATGAGCCAGTGCATCCTTGGTGCAGGGTCCCCACAGCAGCACCTGGGTCCCTCATTTCCTACTTTGCCTTGAGGGGTAACTGACCACATTCCTGCTGCAACCAAAGCAGTGCTGGGGCCCATCTCCTGTAGCACAAGCCAACCAGGGGCTCGCAGAGTGCAGACCCTCTGTGCCCACAGCAAGGTGTATGCCACCCTTCACTGCCCTCACAACCACCCCGGCATCTGGGGAGGCTGAGGATGCATCTCCTGGGGGCATTGCTGCAAAACAAGCGGCCTCTCCTCACCCTGCTTTGAAAGAACAAACCAAGCTTGAAGGCAGAGCCTGACAGGCCAGCTGCTATCTGAAGCACTGAAACTAGGAGAGCATCACTGCATCTTAATGGCATCGGGCTGGACAGAAATCAGGATTCTGGTGGCAGAGGCAATACCAGCACTGTTATAAATAGAGCAGCCAAGATAACTGCTCATGAAGGGGTTTAGTCTTTAGGATTTGGAGAATCAGTATCAAATATCTATGCTGAGAGATCCATTATCACTGGCACTGGTATCAGCTGGGAGAACTGCAGGGCGGGAGGGCAGCGGATGAATGCAGAGTTGGGAATCGTCCCTCATTTGCACTTGCAAATCCGAGTGCCCTTTGAAAGGTGTTCTCTGGTGTGCACTGCCTGCCCTTGCTCCACTCTGCCTGCCTGGGGGTTACATCACACATGGCTGCCGCATTGCAAAGCACCTCAAGCCAACTTGTGCCCTGCTGTGGGAAGTGAGGGTTTGCTCCAGGGCAGCGCCTGCCAGAGCCCTGCAGCCAGCAGGCACAAAGCACCTTGCAGGAGTCTTGCTGGCATTGCACCTAAAGCTTATTCCAAGCATTGAGGCTCGGGCAGAGGCCTCCTGTGGTCCGTGGCCTAGATAAGCTCTGGGGCTGGCACCACTCAGGTACAACGGTGCCTGTGCCCGGAGCACTGGCATGGAGAGCTTCATGCCTGGCTCTCTTTGCTTCCCAGCCTCACAACCAGCTCCCCACCTGCACGTGTCCAGACAATGTGGCAATGTCCGGCCAGGCTGCTCCCCTTTTGTGAGGTGTATTTTTAGAGCAGATCATCTCCCAGGCTGGGCTAGAGCAGGCTGCAGGAGGAGCTGTGGTGGAGCAGGCGAGGGGCACTGCACTGCACTGCCGTGCAAGGGGAGAGCCAGGAGTCCTGGGCTGGAATCACTGCTGGAAGCAGAGGCAAGCTCTGCCTGCGGCTTCATGAGCACGTCGCAGTTCTGTTCCTGCTCTGTTTGCTCCCAGTCCCTTGGCACGTACCCACAGCCAGGTCCCCTTTGGGTAGGGATACATTTGCGTTGCTGAATCTTACAGGGTGTTTTTGCAGGGAGGTTTTGTAAGATCTGGGGCTCTGCTGCTGTGGGAGTGCTCCCACTTCACTGCTCTGGTTCAGAACAGGAGTGAGGTGATGAGTCCACTCTCCCCGCTGCCTGCTCTCACTGCACTGTGGCTCAGTGGCAGAGCTCATGGCCTGGCTTCCTTTGGGGTGGAACTCAACCCAGCTGTGTGCTTTGGCCCCTGTGAATAACCAGTTGCTGGAAACCAACCGTCCTATGTCCAAACCAAGCCCTGAAGCCAAGACTGAGGGAAATGGCACGACATCCATCACCCGGGGCTTGTGTTGCTGGTGTGTTACTCCTGAGGAACACATGCCATAGAATCACAGAATCCCAGACTGGTTTGGGTTGGAGGGACCTTAAAGCTCATCCAGCTCCAACCCCTGCCACGGGCAGGGACACCTTCCACTCGAGCAGCTTGCTCCAAGCCCCTGTGTCCAACCTGG